>VTFQ01000017.1:6870411-6990411 GCA_036281575.1 Ancherythroculter nigrocauda | reverse complement strand
TGAACATATTATAATCGTTTGATGATTTTAGCTGAAAGGCCATGAAGAAGTGAGTTACAATAATCAAGCTGAGATGTGACAAAGACATGTATAACAGTTTCAGCATCCTGCTGACTAAGATATTATATTTTTTGAAGCAGTTTTCTTGTGGTGTGTTAAGCTCGATAGCACCATTGTCCTAACATCATGAATAGATGCTGTTCAACCAATTTGAAGTTTGTTTTCTTTTCATCATAGTTTTGATGATCTGTACAAGTTTAGCTCATGATATCATGCTAGCAGCATATCAGTTACATCATAGCTGCTTCACACCACTTGGCATCAACACTCATGTACTGGCCCAGAATAATAATAATAATAAAAACCTCTGTACTTCTGTCCAGCCAACCCACAAACACTCATCGCCTTTCTGGGTCTTGTTTATTTCTTTCTCAAGCTTGCCATGACAGTGCAACCCTGCCGTCTGACTGCGTTAGAAGCTGGCACACGGAGCAGAGCAAACAGGGGAGCACAGTTTATTTTCACAGCAGTCTGGTTCAAGTGCCCGCGGTTTGTTGCCTGCGTGTTATTTTCCCTCCCTGCGCGAGAGTGTTTATGCAATGGAGGAATTTAGGGAGAACTGTAATCTTGTTATCTCATCGAAACAAGAGGGAGAGACAGAGAAAAAGTTTTGTTGGCTGGATCAAAGGAAGCCGGTGATTGTACAGGCAAAAATTGCAACACCACTTTTATGTGTTTATATTCCCCCCCTCCGTCAGAGCAGACATGCCGCTCTTTCTCCCATAGAGACTTGCTGGCAATTGCAAACACACAATGTTGACAGAATGTTGCATTGTGTTTTATTAGATATAATTGCTGATCAGCCATTGTAACATAATAGCATATTTTCCTTACACCTTGAATGCATGTTATTGTACACGTCTGAATCATTATTGTCAAAAAGTTTTAAGTTTTTCAAGGTAAAAAGCTTTTTCTTTTATTATATTTTTTTACAATTATCATGAATTTATAGTTTAATACAAGCTTTTCGGGAGTCGCACACTTAACATGTTACTTACAACCTAAACCTTGCCTTATTATAAAAAGGTCAAATTATCTTTTGTTTGTCATGTTGGTTGGACCACATGAGTTTGATTGGCAGACAACAGTTTTTCAAATATTTAGGAGTAAAATAGTAAAAGAAAAAAAAAGACATTTTTAATTGATGCTTCCAAAAATAGAATTGATATATTTTATTTAAATGTTTATTTAAATACATAATTTTCACATACAAATTAGAAACCCTCTCATCTTAAAGACGTGATGTGCTTCAAAAACTTTTTTTGTTATGCTGGTTGAAAGTGTCTTCACATCTCGATAACAATCACTCGGTTAAGAGGTCTAAATGTATTTATAAGTATTTACTGTATATCGTCTATGGAAGGTGTAGGACTATAAAATGTTCGACCAATCATATCCCTTGGTTTGAGGGATACGACCTGCCTGTTAACATATGTTTTTACATACCCTCATGCACCCTGTTTGCGCAGACATCACACATAATCAGCGTGTTTCATGCAATGCAGAGCACTGCAAACAAAATAGCAGCCACGTTTTACAGTTCCTCCTGAACCATGTTGCCAAGTCCTCAGTTTTCCAGCGGAAACACTGTTTCCGCGGGTAGTTTTTTTTACAACCGCAGGTTGAAGCGACCACAAATAACATGATATTTAGCCCCTGGAATACAAATTTTACCAGGGGAACCCTGCCAAAAACACAGATTTTACCCCCCCGAACCCGATTTTTACCGGGGGGCCCTGCCTAGTTTTGGGGTAGTTTTGAGTAGCAATTGGGAACCCCTGGAAACCCTGTCCTGAACCAAAACAACGAGCTTATGCTATGTTCACACTATAATTGACTCTTCGCCTGGAGTTTGATTGACAGGCAATCTAACCAATCATAATTCCAAATCCAGCATTTTGTCTGACAAAGTAGTCAGGTAGATTAATGTCGATGGTCTTGAACTTGAAAATTGGTGTGTAGTGACATCTTTCCATGGTTGAAACAACATTCCTTCTGATGTTCATTCATGTTTATTTGATGCTATAAATTAACTAATAGGAAGAGATGATCGTTTCACGAGCTGCTGTAACTGAGACGCTATAGTGATGTCACGACACATTAAAGAGCCACAAAATGGTATTTATTGTTTAAATTTCTTTAAAAATTACAGAATTTGAAATTTGAGACTTTGTTTCATACGAAAAGTAACCTGCTCGGTGAATGTGATCAGCATCTTTGTTGATCCTGGAACAACATTCCAATCAACCAATCAGATTTGAGGGACAAGTTTACCATTTATGTCAAGTTTAATTTTGCAACCAGGGTTAGGTGCTTCTACATCAGTGTTATTCACATATCTTACCCATCTGATTTTAGGGATAAGTTATGGGTAGGATTAGGTTTAGGGGTAGGAATAGTGTTAACACAAAATTTTCGGACAGGAATGTTGTTCCAAGATCAACAGGAACAGGTCTTACTTGGCAAAATCATGGTGACCAACCTGCTCTGTCTTGTCTGTTGTCGTGTTGTCAGTGTCTTCTTTGCTCCACGATGTGAGAACATGATAGGATAGCAACATAGCAACAGTAACTAAAGGGGGCGTGTCTTTGTGAACGGTCAATTAATGTCATTTGGAAGAGATGAAAACCCGTGACATTATAATTAAAGCAGTTTGTGGCTCGAATTTATGCGTTTCAATGGCAACACTATCAACTCCGAAATGAATCTGCAGCAGTCAGGTGGTACAGGTCAGTGCTCTTTAAATTGTTTATGTTCATTATTATTGTAATGTTATGTGCTTTGAGAAATGAGTTTACCGCAGTCTCTTGATGCTTTAGTTTGCTCCCTGCTGTATGTGTTCATGTGTTCGGAGGAGGCATGGCTTTGGAGGCGCTCTGAAATGAGGGTGGGATCTTATGCTTTCAAAGCTAGCTCGCTATTGCTAGCCTCTCCGAAAATGACCTACCCTACCTTTAAAAGAGGTGTATTCAAGACATGTACTTATGTGTTGCATTTTTTATTCTTTTTTTTTTTTTAATTCGTTGACCCACATCTTACTTTATTCTGTGGAACACAATGGAGGAAGATTAGCAGAATACCCTGACCAGTCATGAGGAGCGGTCACTGAAACTCTTCCCTTTCATCATAGCTCTCAAATCCGTGTTCATGTTGAGTTTTTGATGTTATCAGTGCACCATGGTTAAAGAACCACAAGCTGAAATTAATGGCATTATTTCCTTTTGTACTTTTTGTTACTACACACCTTTTCATACAGTTTGGAACAACATGAGATTGAGCAAATGATGACCTTTCTGGTTGAACTTCATGTTGTCAGATCTCTTTCAAAAAATAAGCAGAGAAATCAAGTCCAAAATTGGCTCCCTATGGTTTTCGTGCTTACTTGGCGAGGGACTGTGTTAATTATTATGTATGATAGGAACTATTTCTTCTTCTCAAACACAAGCAGAGATGCTGAAAGGCAAGGAGAGGGCACTTTCATTCACTCACAGCACTCATTAAAAGAGATAGAGCAGCACTTGCCAGAGGTCATGACAGAAAGACATTATCAAACTAAATATCCAAGCATTAAAGCCTGGTTCAACTAAATGCTTCGTTTTCCTCCAGTACGTAATCTTTATAGTCTTTAAACTTGAGTTGTACAAATATAGGTTCCTTCTGACCTTTGCATATCCATTTTTGTTGTTTCCACCAGAGATGGTCTTATTATTGGGAGATATGAGAGTCTGTGGCTCTACCATTGGAGAAAGCCTAACGACTAACTTGGGTCACGTGCGCCTTGATAACCAATCACATTACAGTTTTGACATCATCGAATTTCATTCACAGTTGTGCAACAGTCAATCGCTGTTTTAATTGCCATTTTCTATCTTCTTCTTCTTTGACTTGGAAGGCGATGGACCAACTGCGAGTGTTGTCACCTAGTGGATCCACCAGTTAGTGCAGTCACTTCCAGGCCCATATGCAGACAATGCATACGTGTGGCCATTTTGTGTAGTGGCACATGTAAAAAAAAAACATATGCATATTTTTCAAATTAACAATTTTATTAGATAAAAAAGATTAAAAAAAGAAAAAAAAGTAAGGGGGGGGGGGGGTGCTCAAAATACCCCATACATTTTTTTAAATAAATTTTTTTAACTGCCTATTTTGGGGCATCATTAACTATGCACCGATTCAGGCTGCGGCCCCTTTAAATCTCGTGCTCCCTGCCCCCCCCCGAGCTCTCGACTATAATACAGTGCATAAACAAAGTTCACACAGCTAATATAACCCTCAAATGGATCTTTACAAGATGTTCATCATGCATGCTGCATGCATGCGTCGGATCATGTGAGTATAGTATTTATTTGGATGTTTACATTTGATTCTGAATGAGTTTGATAGTGCTCCGTGGCTAACGGCTAATGCTACACACTGTTGGAGAGATTTATAAAGAATGAAGATGTGTTTATGCATTATGCAGACTGCAAGTGTTTAAAAATGAAAATAGTGATGGCTCTTGTCTCCGTGAATACAGTAATAAACGATGGTAGCTTTAACCACATTTAACAGTACATTAGCAACATGCTAATGTAAGAAAGACAATTTACAAATATCACTAAAAATATCATGTAATCATGGATCATGTCAGTTATTATTGCTCCATCTGCCATTTTTCGCTGTTGTCCTTGCTTGCTTACCTAGTCTGATGATTCAGCTGTGCACAGATCCAGATGTTAATACTGCCTTCCCTTGTCTAATGCCTTGAACATGGGCCGGCATATGCAAATATTGGGGGCGTACATATTTATGATCCCGACTGTTACATAACAGTCGGTGTTATGTTGAGATTTGCCTGTTTTCCGGAGGTCTTTTAAACAAATGAGATTTACATAAGAAGGAGGAAGCAATGGAGTTTGAAACTCAATGTATGTCTTTTCCATGTACTGAACTCTTGTTATTCAACTATGCCAAGGTAAATTGAATTTTTGATTCTAGGGCACCTTTAAAATTTCAGAATGTGGAGTAGGCTAAAGAAACAAAAAATACATATTAAGAGTTGGAGCTTTGAGAAATAATGGGGACAAATATGGAAATTTCAAAACATAGTTAGAGTATAATGATGCTATGATCATTACAAGTTATTGCAGTCAATGAACAGATGAATATTGCCTTCATTACATTCCATCAGGTGATATTTAATGCTAAGTAGCCGTGACAGGTTATTGCATTGTTGATGCTACATTGACGCAACATGCTGCAGTTAAAATCACAGGTTTAAATGCTAATTAGGAAGGTTTGGAGGCCGAGGAGGACTTGATTTTAACCCGACAAGATTGCAAACCAGGTTGGCTCGAATCATTATTATTTGCCATTATGCTTAATGAAGAGGGCCTTCATTGACAGAGGAAACATTCACCCTCGTGTAGCTCTGCATAACAATCGCCACAAAAAAAGAACCCGTGCGCCAGGAAAAAAGTTTCCCCATTGTCTGTATTAATTTAAGTCTCGTTTAACGACTGTCGGAATCACACGTTCCGCCGAGGAAGTAGGTGATGAAATATGCCGCTCTGCCGACAAACAAACAAGGAGAAAGGGGGAGAGAAGAAAGGGATGAAAGCGCAAGAAGGGGAAGAAGAAAGGGAGAAACATGCGGAGGAGACACAAAGACATCAGAATATATATCAGGACAAAAATAGAAAGTCTCTTTGTTTTGCGCGACGGAGAGCAGTGTAGCTAATTAGAGTCGAAATGATAGCTGGTGCGACTGACACAGGTAGGGAGTAGCGGCGTCTCCCGTGTGCCTGACAGTGCATACTGAGAGTGGTGTGTAAGCAGGGGTAATGGCTGTCAGCTCCTGACAGCTGTAAAATGGCCTTTTAGTTTGCCGCGCAAAAGCTGTCACGGAGTCTCGCGTTACAAAGGCGGATGTAGTTAGCTGCGATGGCAAGGCACATCATTATTAACAAACAGTGTAGTGTTTGCCTTACTGGCCCCCACTTGCAAATGGAACATGCTCTTGGTACAGTGCTCCCCCCCAGCAACACACCTGAAACTGAGATGTCAGAGGTAACAAGCCCCGGAGAACCAGGGCAATGGATTCGGGGTGCCAATCATTGTGGGGCACTGCGTTTGTTTGGTCTGAAGATGAAACCATCCCTGGTTGTGTTCATCTAGTGGTTCCTCACAATGGTCCTGGATTTCCCTGCCTGATCTTCTGATGTATACAGTGCTGTGTTTTTGTGCTTGTTTTGTAGTGGATTACTTTATGATACCTGCAGGCAAAAGGGTTCACACACACCCTACAAAAACACACTTAAAGAGATGCATATATATATATATATATATATATATATATATAAATCTCACAAAAAGAAATGCCCTGGTCATATTTCACCCCAAAATCAAAAGAACAAAAAGAATAAGAAATTATATTTTGCTTAAAAAAAAAAAAAAAATTCTTACCACTAACAATTTGTGAATTGTGAAGGTAATAGTATTTATTTTATTTTTAGCCTTTTTTTAATTTCACTGCAAAAAATCTAATTACTGTAATGCGATTAAATAAATAAAAGTATACATTTGTAAAGTATACATGTATAAAGTATACAGTGGCAGCCCTATCAATGGAACTTGGGAAAATAATGAAATTTGGCACAATTGTAGAGATGGTAATAAATAGTGATTGGACCAAATTTGGAGTCTATAGGACCAACTCTACAGTGCCCCCACCTGTTCAAAAATTCACTTTTCTAAAGGTTATAACTTTTGAACACTTTATTCTAGAAAAATTCCTCTCTTCAGGCACATTAAACATCTTACATTAAGACTCCACCCATTACAGTAGTGGTCATTTTGAAAAGTACAGTATTCCATTTTTTCGCTACTCCTTCAAAATTTGTCCAATTCTTATGAACGGATTTTTGATATTCACAACCGTTCCTGAGAAATTCGTATCCGAAGTTGACCTTGCCTGTGTTTGTTGTCATGTGCTAGGTTAGCTTAGCATGCTAACTGGTTATTTGTAAAAGTTGCTTCTGTTCAGACATTGAGTCTTTCTTATTCTTACTTTAACTACTGAACTTCGGCATCTGGGTGAAAATATGTCTTTCCAGTGGCGCGTCAAGCTACTTGACCCAGAGATTGTGGGTTTGAATCCCATGTGGGAAGACTTTATAAAGTATCATTTAGATTCCTTTATAATCCTGAAAATTATTGTACTAGTCTTTCTTCCTCTTGGATTAGAAATAAATGTGTTTTTGTTCATTCTGTGTTTGTTCTCATCTGATTTTCTGTTCATTTTGAGTTCATCCTGTTCTTTGTGTGCATTCTATTTCTGCTGTTTTTGTTCTTCTGGCTCTGCATTCTTTGGGGCTTGGTCCCATATCACTGCTTGCAGCTATATTTATTATTATTACATATTAGGAGGAATTTGGGTTTAAAATTAATGTTTAATGTTATTAAAATAAAGTCACAAAACATAAAATCTTGATTTTTCTTTTGATTTTTTGGAGTAAAATTCAACCATATTTTATAAATACACTAGTTGACTGTTTAAATATATAACTAAAATATAATCTGTTCTCTCTTTATTTGTCAACAGTTGGAGATGGAAATAAGAAATCCCACAGGTGTGGTGGATTTGTTTTTTTATTGTATTGTGTAGAGTTGACTCATATGCTTCCCCAGAGGCCTGTGTGAGAACTCCATGTGCACAGTGCAAAGTCAGATTCACTTATGTAGATGGCTCTTATTACATGTTTGGCACTAAGACAAGCCAAAAGTCTGATGCCAACTAGCCAGAGAGATTTTTGTGTTGTTTTAAACTATTTGCATCAAACTGATTCATCCATATGAGCACCACACAAGAGCACATGCGTTAACCACTGCACCACAGTTTCAACCAATTTTTTTCTCTTTGAAAAAATTTGCTTTCCTGTTTTTATCACATCAGTGTTTTAATCCTAAATACACTCAAAAATGATTAATTGATGCTGTTCACTTTATTTAAATAATTTAACACCATTGTTTCATGTTTCTAATTTAAAACACGATTGCGTCATGTTAAACTGACTTGAAATGTGCTGTTTTCATGATAAAAATTGTACATTGTTGACTATTATTTTGAAGTGTTGTGTAATGACAATGTGTGAGAGAATGGAAGTGAAGAGTAAATAAGATGGATAAAGTTCACTACTCCTGTTTTGTGTGTTTCTCTGCTTAAAAGGTTAGTTCACCAAAAAATGAAAAGTCTGTTATTATTTGCTCACCCTCATGTTTTTCAAAACTCGTTAATTCATCTTCAGAACACAAATATAGATCTTTTTGATGAAATCTGAGAGCTTTATGTTCCTCCATTGACAGCTACGCAACTGCCACTTTGATGCTTCAGAAAGCTCATAAAGAGATCATAAAAACAAATCTATATGAATTGAGCGGTTTAGGCCAAATTTCCTGAAGAGACTTGATCACTTTATATGATGAACAGATTGAATTTAATTTAGGCTTTTATTTACATATAAACATTGATCAGCGAACATAAGCAGAAGCTCAATCGAACCTGAATGGCGCTTGAGAACAAACCTCTTCTTTTTGAAACTTTTTGAAGCGTCAAAATGGTAGTTGCGTAGTTGTCGATGGAGGGACAGAAAGCTCAGATTTAATCAAATTTTTATCATTTTCATTTGTGTTCCAAAGATGAACGAAAGTCTTATGGGTTTGGAATGACATGAGGGTGAGTAATTAATGACAGAATTGTCATTTTTGGGTGAACTAACCCCTTTAATAACTCCTGACAGATACCACAAAATGGTTACTCTTTGGCTTAACTCTTTGTTTTCGTGTTGAAAGAACCGCTCTGTTTACATCTGGTTTTGGTCACCTGTTCACACCTGGTATTTTAATCCAACTCTTTTGTCCACTTTTGGTCCTGATTTCTTCGAGGGGATGGTCTATGAGTGGATAAATGCATTGGCTTTTTCAGATCTTTTGATCTAATGGACGAAATAAGCTTGCGCAATTTACATGAACGCGAAAGGAGATAATTGAGCTTTCGTTTCTGCTCTGACAGCTGCAAGATCACGCCAGACACTGAGTGTGTGTTAGAAATCAGGAATGGTGAGAGAACATAGTGCTTAAAGGGTTAGTTCACCCAAAAATGAAAATTATGTCATTAATGACTCACCCTCACGTCGTCCCAAACCCGTAAGACCTCCGTTCATCTTCGGAACACAGTTTAAGATATTTTAGATTTAGTCCGAGAGCTTTCTGTCCCTCCATTGAAAATGTATGTACGGTAGACTGTCCATGTCCAGAAAGGTAATAAAAACATCATCAAAGTAGTCCATGTGACATCAGTGGGTTAGTTAGAAGTTTTTGAAGCATCGAAAATACATTTTGGTCCAAAAATAACAAAAACTACTTTATTCAGCATTGTATTCTCTTCCGGAATCCTTTCCATTGAATTGATTCCATTGAACTGATTCCATTGAATTCCTTTCATCTGTCGGCATTGGTAATGCACTTTTACGTCGCCGTGGTTGTTTTTGGCGATTAGGACATCCGCGACATTTTGAAGCATCGAAAATACATTTTGGACCAAAAATAACGACTTTATTCAGCATTGTATTCTCTTCCGTGTCTGTTGTCAATTCGCGTTCACGACTCCTCTTCTTCTTCTTCTTCTTTCCTGCTTTACGGCGGTTGGCATCCAGCTTATTGGTGCATTACCGCCCCCTTCTGCTCCGGAGTGTGGTTCACGACTCTGCAGTGACGCTGCTGACGTGTTATCCAGTGCACCTGAGCTTCGTTTACAGTCTGAGGGAGACGCACGCTGTATTCAAGCTATT
This sequence comes from Ancherythroculter nigrocauda, assembly GCA_036281575.1. Lineage (NCBI taxonomy): Eukaryota > Metazoa > Chordata > Actinopteri > Cypriniformes > Xenocyprididae > Ancherythroculter > Ancherythroculter nigrocauda. The sequence goes on along the minus strand of VTFQ01000017.1, from coordinate 6,980,521 downwards.
CTACATTGTTTGTATTTTGGTATTGCTATATTTTTTAAAATGGTGCGTAAGTGTGCATGTCGCGGATGTCCTAATCGCCAAAAACAACCACGTAAAAGTGCTTTACCAATGCCAACAGATGAAAGGATTCAATGGAATCAATTCAATGGAAAGGATTCCGGAAGAGAATACAATGCTGAATAAAGTTGTAGTTTTTGTTATTTTTGGACCAAAATGTATTTTCGATGCTTCAAAAACTTCTAACTAACCCACTGATGTCACATGGTATACTTTGATGATGTTTTTATTACCTTTCTGGACATGGACAGTCTACCGTACAAACATTTTCAATGGAGGGACAGAAAGCTCTCGGACTAAATCTAAAATATCTTAAACTGTGTTCCAAAGATGAACGGAGGTCTTACGGGTTTGGAACGACATGAGGGTGAGTCATTAATGACATAATTTTCATTTTTGGGTGAACTAACCCTTTAATACATTTTCCGGGTACCATTGAGGTGAAGTGTAGAGTGCGTGCTTGAATTGAGGACCTGCTAACAAGAATTGAAGTTCTTGCAACTATGGGAATGCCATAAATGTAACCAACACCATCTTCTGGTTGCCAAAACTTAATATATGTAAAGAAAAGCTATGTTTAACTATTTGGCCGAACATGATTCAGTCATGAAAAGTGGTTTTATTTAATAGAAAAATGTAGTATTAACCAAACTGAACACAGATTTGTCAGAATAACTTGATTCAATCAACGTCATGCTACAAGAAGAGTAGCATTTCCACATTTCCATCATGTGAAACCACTGTCTAAGTTTGAATCAAGTTCAGCCAAAGATAAATACAAATATGCTCTACTTTAAAAAGTTACTTTGAAAATGGCAGAAATGTGAGGCAGAAAATAAAGTTGTCATTCAAATAATCACTAAGCACTGGTAATCCTCCAGCTATCAGGAACTGTGAGCTGGCACCAACAAGGCCATGGTCAAGTTCAGGTCAAATCAACAAGGGGTCGTGGCACCGCAGTCCGCTCAGCCATGAAAGCCAATTGCTTAACTCTAATTAGCCCTAAGTGCAGCATAATTAGACACACTTGACATTTGCATTACTTCAAAATTACATTGAATCTGATCAGTACCTCTGATCATTTGACTTAATGTTAAACTGGCAACCTTTTGAAACTCTCCAGCTATGGAAACTTGGCATTCCCAGTGGAATGGCACCATTTAGATGCACAAAGACAGACTGGACACCTGTCAACAAATCTCTAAGCGCTGATGAGCTTGGCTCTGGGACGTCTGAGCAATGATCAGAATTCAAAATGGAAATTATGGAGCTCTGGAACATTCCACATGGAGCTGAACATTTGAGAGTGAGAAGAACTGGAAGGCAGTAAAACATGGCAAATCCTACAGGTTTTTTAACAGATCTGCATTGCAGAAAACTTCTGTTTATAATGCAAATACGATACACGATGCAAATCTGCAATAAATAAATAATTTTCTCCACATTTTATGGACATAATATTACATGTGCATACAAGATGCCTGTGGTGAGTGCGGTCCTCTCCTGGTGTTTGCACTTCTATAAATAGCAGTGTTTGGCTTATGGGTGATATTTCACTTATTTCAGAGTTTGATGATGATTAAATTTCACCATACGAAGTTTGCAAATTATTTTACTTTGGTTAAATGTCCCATCTGGGGCCGGGGTCTTTCTATGTTTGTGTGTGTGTGTGTGTGTGTGCACGTGCAAGGCACTTGTATTTCCAATCAGCTGCAAATGTTCCAATCAGTTTATAGAATTTTGGGACAATACCAGCAACACTTGCGAAATGGAGAGATCAAATTAGTCGGAAAAGATGTTACTCTTTATTTTGCCAACGCATTTCGCCTCACAGGCCTTCATCAGGGCTAAAAGATTGCAGGTGTACAAAAAGCTAATTTAAATACAGACAAGGACAAAATTCAAACTTACGAATAACCAATGAAAAAGTCAATTTATAGAAATCGCACAGAACAGAATAAAATGTTGTTGATAAATGTGTTAACAGCATAAAACATTAGCAGACTTGAATGTATTTAATTAACTGTATGTGTTAACTCTTTAACTTTGACAGCCCTAGATATTTAGAGGAATTGGCATTTTCTTTTACAGTTTTGCTTTTCAGTTAATGCAAAGTCACATGATTTTAATCTTCACAAATTTGACTGTAACGAGGGCACATAGCACACATACATTATCATCACACTCAGGTTAAACAAGCACACCTAAAATAAAAAGAAGTCATTGATGCACAAGACCTAATTGGGTTCATAAAGTAAACGCTTGCAAATTCCCTTTTTTCACAGGAAGCGTTTAGGGATGTTATATGACACACTCCTTCAGTCTGTCAGCACACTGAGTCGGAGCAGTCCTCTGACAAAAGATAGCAGTTACTGAAGCGATTTTTCATCCAGAGAGACTCAATTCAGCTGAAGCAAAGTTCCTTTAAAGGCACAATATGTAAGATTTTTGGATTGAAATATCCAAAAAAAAAAAAAAAAAAACACTAAAACAATGGTATATATTTTGTTGACTTGTGTACTTACATTATCCCAAATGTTTCCAAGAATGTTTAAATCCAGAGAAATAAGCAGGACACGGGCCATGTCCGTGCGTCGCCTATCAATGACATCATACCCGCGTTACCCTCAATTTCTGGGTTATTAGACAGGTGAGCAACTGTTTGGATCCATTCTTCAACAGAAAACTAATCATTGTTATTTAGCTAAAGATTGTAAGTCATATTGTTGAAATCTTGTTTTCTTGATGTACCGTGAGTACCATGTTTTACCATGCCTAATATCTATTAGCGCGAACACACAGAGTAACTATAACTACTTTCAACACACAAATGTATCTAATATGATAAACAGTGCTGTGTTACCCCACATACACATAACCAGAAGAAGTGAAAGCGCTCATCTACGGCATAATAAAAGATATGCTCATCTCTCATTAGAAAACGCTCAAGCGGCCTCGTTCCTTTCCTTTCAGCCACACCCTGCTTCATACTACAGTAATGTTAATAAATCTTTAATACATTAGCTCATCCATGAATATGATTTCTGCCCGAGTCTCGTCGGATTCTTTTCCACCAGCTGTAGACGTGAAGACAACAAATGATTCTGTGAAATCAAGGCGTCATCAAGCTATGCCTTTGTTTTGAATAATACCTCTAGTGGTCAAATTTACATATTGTGCCATTAAGACAAGTCATTTCACTTGGCGGCCATCTTTGAAACGTCTCTCGGGCATCCAAGTGCAGCTTGGATGAAAAAATTTAATTCTCCAAAACTGTCATTCTCTCTCGCTCGTTGTGACAACTAACCATTGCCGCTCCCACACCATCCAAGCATCAAAGTAGCCGGAGCAACTTTTCTCTATTTACGATATAGCGATACACGCACAAGCGAGTGACATATGTATGCAATTTACAGCTAAATGCATCCCGCTCTGTCTAAAATATAAACACTTAGAACGGGCATACCTTAGTGAATCAGGGTAAAGCCTTAAGTATACTTCACTTTTTCACATACGCAAGGGTCAGTGTACAGTGTGCACATCGCCGGATTTTTGTAACCACGCGCAGGTAACTTGTATGCGCAAGTAACACATGCATTTAATTATCTTTTTTATCTAAGTAGTTTATCCACAAGGTGGCAACTTTGCCCTGGGGGCGTTGATTCACAAGGTAGTCGAAGAAAACCTGCATAAACAGAATGCGTGATTTTTTCCCAAACCAGTTCAGCAGAAATCCCGCCCTGGAGCTGATTCTAAAGATTTCATTGGCCATGCAAATCACAGTACCAAACACTGATCCCTAAACCTACCCATCACTGTAACCTCAGCCAATGAAATTGGTTGCAGGGCGGGATTTCCACTGAACTGGTTTGGGGGGAAAAAAATCACACAAACAGAACAGACCGGAAAGCATGCAAGCTACAGCGAAAATGTAGAAGAGGTTAGAAAGTACCCTCATTTGTACATCTCTAACATGAAAGAATACAAAAATGTTTACATGGGTTTTAACTCGTGGCAAGAGATTGCTCAAAACTGAGCGTCAATTGAAGTATACTTTGCAAGGCTGTGCATTCTGCACGTGTACGCTAGTGTATGCGTAAAAAACAAAGTATACTTTAGACAAAACATATTTTGGACGGATTGATAGTGTATTGACTCATTAATTTAATTGTTGATTTTAAACAAAAAAAGTTACATAGTGCACCTTTAAATAAATGACTGCTAATTATTTTTAAGTAACTTTTTTGGGGGCTTCTATATATTCTGCAGTGTTGATTGTGCTTTTTTGTTGTTGTTGTTTTATAGTGCTTGTTTTTATATTCTACAAGCTATCATGTAAAACTACATCCTGTGCATTAGCTAAAGGAAGCACATGTGTGTGTTGGCCTTTACAGTCATCTCTATGGACAATCCAGACGGCTTAATAGGCTTGTCAGTGGCGGTGGGTGTCTGTCAACACTTGCTTGAGTCTTGTCAGTAGCACCAGGACACATGTGGCACAGATCCTCCCCTGTATCGGTCTGTTTTACTGGGATCTCTCTTGGCTTGAGCTGGACCAGGGTGGGGAGTGTGACAGGTGCTAACAACGGGTGGACACTGTTAAATACGAGACTGACAGGTGAGCACAATGCAACGATGCCGAGAAATGTAGTAAAGCATGGCATCTGCTCCAGCAACTGGGAGGACAGTATGAGGTTTCAATTATACAGATAGAGTCATTCGTAACTAGCTAAGATTAAACTGCAGCCGAGTGGAAGGCTAATTGGGGGACGGAAACTGAAGAATTGTGGCGTGAAGCCAATACACTGCAATTTTCTCAACTTTCTCATTGTTGCTAGTAAAACTGTATGATATAACTTCAGTGAGATCTTGGGTAAATGATCTTTACAATAGCAAATGCAGCTTATTCACTCAGAATTTAGAACTATATATATATATATTTTTTTTTAACTAAAGTGTTACATAATGTGAAGCTGTTTTTGCACTAATGCAATTTTTTATGAATAGGGGCGTGACGAGATCTTGTGCCACGAGATCTCAGGATATTAAAATATGACAAGACTTCTCATCAAGTGAAAAGCAGTCTCACGATATCGCCATGATGAATTAAATAAAAACCATTGTAAACGTCTGCTCTGCTCATCCAGCACGAGCTGCAGAGTTGCACACAGTGCAGCAGGAATCACCGTTCTACCAGAAAGACTCGGGAAGCCAAATAACGTAACAATGATATTTATTAACAATCAGCAAGCAAAATATCGTAAGATAAAGTTCTTTGGCGTAGACCCCATCCGTAGCTTACATCCTAAAGGGTTGCGGACTCTGCATTTCCTGCCTGAAGATGAAGGCTGGGGCATAGCCGACCCCCTGGGAGGTATGGACAGGGACCATCCTGGTGGTGGTGGGGAGGATGGAGGTGAAGGTCAGCATCTGCGAACTCAGACATGTGTAAGTACCTATCTTTTATACTCCATGTGTAAAATAATGATTGGTTAGATCTAAACTAACAGGTGACGTAACATTGAGTCTTCCTGGCAGAACTTATGCTAGAGCTTTCTTTTCACTGATCACATGATGAGACTAAGGTGAGATGACTGACAAGACCATGGTGGAGGATTCGTTGCGCAACAGAGCCTTCGCGTATGATAAATGTCTTATCTTGTAGAATGCGTGCTCAGCACCGCCACTGCATATACACAGAGAATGTGCAATCGCAAATTCGAAAGCGAAAGTAAAATGCAAACTCCCTGATGCGCCAAATTAGGCTACATACAATAACCTGTCTTCCAATATCAAACCTATCGTAAACTGGGCTGTGCTATGCGGTAACGACCGCTTAGCTCTGGTCTCTGGTGGTTGCAATTATTGTTTGCACTTATAAGACGTAGTTTTTTTATTTTTGTTATTATGCTGTTTTAATAATTTCTATATTCAATTTGTGGAAAGGAGTTCAATTAGGAGGTCACACACATCCTCAATCAGAAGTTATTAAAGCTTGTAATTCATGTACAGTAAGATCTGAAGAGACTCGTGTGAAGTACAGGAGAGAAGCCAGTCAGTTGAGTTTATGGCAAAACCTTTTACAGTGCTTGTATATTGTTGTCTTTCAATGCATATGATAATTCATACTCAGTAGAACTGAAATGAAATTCATTACAAGATGATTAGTTAAAACGTTTCAAAATGCACCTACAGACTATTTTTCCAGTCATGAATTTTGTCATTGAGGATTTCTTAATACTGTGCAAAAATCTCGTCTTGTGAACTCAATCTTGTGTCTCATCACACCCCTAGTTATGAATATTCAAAAGGAAAAAAAATCATAGTAGATTAGTAAATATTTACAAAAAAGTGAAAGAATAGGCATTAGAACATTATTGTTATTATTATTATTATTATTATTATTAACAAATTGTCATTGAATTTCTGGGAAAAAATAACAGTACTTTTAACATGATATAAAATTTCTCATATCTCATGATATGTGATTTTGGCCATTCTACACTTATATATTTGCTATAATCAATCCTATTATCAACACTTCTAAAAGGATTGTAAAGTGGACAGTTTGCTGATTTGTCTTAAAATATGTTTAAAAAAAAAAAAACAGAAATTAAAAACACAATTTCCACATAGGGAAAATGAATACCTACTAAATATTAATATTCAGTATTGCCTTCCAGATACGGCTTTACATAAAACACTCATAAAATACAATAATTTTGTAGATATAAAAAAAAACGAATGCACAGCACTGTAGTGCTGCGAAACCCATGGGCCCAATTTATGCAATTTCACCTGGAAATGAAATGTGTTTTTAACAGCTTTACAGAAGTGCTTTGTCGTTCCAAGGTGAGGATGGTTTGTTAAGAGGATGTGATGTGTATTTTCACCTTTTTTTTCACTCCTTGGGTTGGAATGCATGTGTGTCAACGTCTTATTTAATATAAAAAGTTTTAGGTGTGTGCTTACAGGGCGGAAGGCTGATCATAATGCCGAACCTCATTCAAAAAGCCGTACATGTGTTCCTCAAACAGCTATTTACACTACCGGACAAAAGTTTGGAATGATAAGGATTTTTTAATGTTTATGAAAGGGAGTGTCTTATCTCCACCAACGCTGCATTTATTTGTTTAAAATAGAATAAAAACAGTAATATTGTAAAATGTTACTACAATTTAAATTAACTGTTTTCTTTGAATATATTGTATTAATATATAATTTGAATATATTTTAAAATGTAATTTATTCCTGTGATGGCAAAGCTGAATTTTCAGCAGCCATTACTCCAGTCTTTAGTGTCACATGAATGGTAGAGTATGACATAAAAATATTGATAAAAATAAAAATGTTTCTAAAACAACATATTAGAATGATTTCTGAAGGATTGTGTGATGCAATGAATGAATTAATTACATTTTTAAATATTCTTAAATAAAATTACATTATTTAATATACTAAAATAAAAAAATTATAACAATATTTCATAATATTACGGTTTTTACGCTTGACTGGTAGGGTGCAAAATTATACACATTTTGGTCAGAAACAAAAAGAGAGTGTTGTCATGACTCCCCGTGTGTAGAAAATCCCAAATGGTCTGCAATTTAAAGTATACTGTAGTTGTTTAATGACAAGTATTTTGGCTCCAATCAATGGGAACGCTCCTAATAGATGTGATCTTTATCTGGGTTTCCATGTCAAGTCCTCAGACTTTCACTTCTTATCTTAAGGTCACTTTATTGCTATTATAATTAGGCTTGTAATGAGAGCCCATTTCAATAAGTCCATTTTCACCCCCCTTCTAAACAACCCAAATTACCCAATTGGAACATGCTGTAGGGTGTAGGGTGTACTATGTTGGCGCTTGTGCCTTTGTGTGTGTTTACTTGTTGCTTCGGGGCGGACTTTGTTGAATCATAACCTGTTTTCATCACCCAACCCACCCTGCTCAACAGCATGTGTAGTCAGCTTATCTTGGCGAACCATTAAACAATCCCAATCTAAATATCTAATATCGCTGTCACACAGCATTTAACAAGCACAAGGCATGCTTTGACAATGTCTGGAGCAACAATAAAAAAAGAGCCTACCGGTACTTAAAGCATTATCATCTGTCTTGGACCCATAGCCGTGACCTTGTTCCTGCATGTCCTTCAGTATGTGCGAACATGTGGTAGTGACCTGTCGGCCAACCGCTGATAATTATTTCCACTGAACGTCTTGCTTTGGGCACAAAGTCTCGCTCCGTGAGCCCAATTGGGAGCAATTTGGTAACCCATACCTCTGAACATTAGTAATGAGAGCTGATCGAGTGGAGACCGGGCCTGCATTAACCTTCGGGACGCCTGGTCGTGTTGAGGGGGAAGAGCTGGCTTGCCTCCAGTGCTGATTCCTGGGGGCTGGAAGTAGGGCAGCCCACCCAGGACTGGACTCTTGATTGAAGGGTTACTGAGAGAGAATGGGCGGCAGCTGCACAGGAGGCTATTTTTGAAAAGCAGACATCTTTGTTTCTGGCAGGAACTGTCATGAAACTGTGAATAACACTGTTCAGTTGGGTCATGAAACGGGTGCCTTTTTTTGTTTGATATTGAAGTATGCTTTTATGCAATTTTTTAAACAGTCTTTCAGGTCTATAATGTGTTTCGTTGTTAAATTGTGCAATATCAGGCTAAATTAAACTCTTAAAAAAAAAAGGCTCTTTATTGGCATCTATGTTTCCCATGAAGAACCTTTAACATCTATCGATCCTTTCCATTGCGCAAAAGGTTTTTTATCATGGAAAACGGTCTTTAGATTATTAAAATGTTCACTGCGAAACCCCCTTTTGGAACCTTTCTTTTTAAGTATAAGAAAACAGGGTTGCCAGTTTTTCAGTTAAATATGCCTTTACAAATCTTATAAACTATGAAATGCTTCTTAGAAAGAGAATTCAATGTGGACATAAGGTATTTTCTTGTGTAATTTTAAACATTCTGTCAGGTCTGTAATGTGTTTGTGCAATCTCAGTTGATAAATTAATCTATTAGGGTAACAGGGTTGACTTTTACAGTTTAGTTTGGCACTACATGCCTTGTTCTTAAAGTCATAATTTCTCTAAGATGCTTATAGACATCTTTTAAACATTATGTCAGGTCTGTAATGAGAAAAATTGTGCAAAATCAGGCTAAATTCATCCATGTAGTGTAAGCTTAGACGCCCAAACAAACTCAACAACAAACTCAAGCTCCACTTCTCTTATATTGAAATCTTCCAATATTTTTCTTCAAAATTCTAATTTTAGACTTCTAATTCGTGACCAGTGTTTTGTTTTGCTCTGTCCTCTACGCTTCCGCGTTCGTCAGTTCCTCAGGTCAAAGATTAATCTGATGCCGTACGTCGATTTACGTAGGCCATCTGCTGGAAGGTACTTATTTTAGTTTATAAAGATTTAAATGTGGATATTTTTCTTACAAAACCCATCACTTTGCTTCAGAAGGTCTTTATTAAAACACTGGAGGTGTATGGATATATTTTATGATGGATGGATGCACTTTTTCGGACTTCAAATTCAGGAGCGCCATTCACTACCAGGATGTTTTATAATATTACTCCTATTGTAGTCATATACACCTAGGATGTGTTGTGGGTAAGTAAATCATGTGATAATTTTCATTTTTGGGTGAACTATCGTCCGTGAGGGGACGTTTTGTTCTTTATGTTTATATTATTATTAAAGTTATGTTTAACGTTCACAGGTTCCTGACTCCTCCTTCCCTTATCAACCAACCTTGTTACAACTACACAGCTCACTGTTACAGTAACAGAGTTGACAGTTTACAGTTAAATTTGGCTTTACAAGTCTTGTGCTCAAAATCATGTAACTATTATATGCTTCTTAGAAAGAGAATTCAGTGTGGACATGAGGTACATTCTTTTGCTATTTTAAACTTTGTCAGGTCTGTAATATGTTTGTTTTGTGCAATCTCAGTCGATAAATTAATCTATTAGGGTAACAGGGTTGACTGTTTTACAGTTTAGTTTGGCACTACAATTTTGCTCAGTCACAAATTCAATAATCTTCGAAAGATAATTCAATGTGGATGTTTTTTTCTACTGCAGTTTTCAAATATTTGTTGTTTACTGAACAAAATCATGGTAACAGAGTTGAAAGAGACTTTGTCCATGAAGAGTTTAATTTTTAAAGTATGATAATGTCACTATGAAAAGTGTTTCTGTACTAATTAATAGCAAAAACTATGATGGTAACAGGGTTGATGCATGACATCAATCTAATTATGCATTGTCAACTAAATTTTTTTTTTTTTTTTTTTTTTTCATCAAAATGTACACATTTGCTAATACAGCGAGCTCACTGTTTTACATGGGGGACATAGATGTAGAATGACCCATGTATCATACAATGGTAGAAATCTGAACCAGTAAAGAATTTGCTATATCGCTTACAATGCATTTCCATGATGTAAAATAACTGATAACACTTTACAATAAGGTGCAGTTCATTAAAGGTGCCCTAGAACCAGTTTTTACAAGATGTAATATAAATCTAAGGTGTCCCCGGAATGTGTCTATGAAGTTTCAGCTTCCCCCCCCCCCCCCCCCCCTTGACTAATACAATGCATTTACAAAGTTCACACAGCAAATATAACCCTCAAATGGATCTTTACAAGATGTTCGTCATACATACTGCATGTATGCGTCGGATCATGTGAGTATAGTATTTATTTGGATGTTTACATTTGATTCTGAATGAGTTTGATGGTGCTCCGTGGCTAACGGGCTAACATTACACACTGTTGGAGAGATTTATTTATATAGAGATTTAAAAATGAAAATAGCGACGGCTCTCTTGTGAATACAGTAAGAAACTATGGTAACTTTAACCACATTTAACAGTACATTAGCAACATGCTACGAAACATTTAGAAAGACAATTTACAAATATCACTAAAAATATCATGTAATCATGGATCATGTCAGTTATTATCGCTCCATCTGCAATTTTTCGCTATTGTTCTTGCTTGCTTACCTAGTCTGATGATTCAGCTGTGCACAGATCCAGATGTTAATACTGCCTTCCCTTGTCTAATGTCTTGAACATGGGCTGGCATATGCAAATATTGGGGGCGTACATATTAATGATCCCGACTGTTACGTAACAGTCGGGATCATTAATATGTACGCCCCCAATGTTATGTTGAGATTCGCCTGTTTTTCGGAAGGTCTTTTAAACAAATGAGATTTACATAAGAAGGAGGAAACAATGGAGTTTGAAACTGTATGTAATTTCCATGTACTGAACTCTTGTTATTCAACTATGCCAAGATAAATTCAATTTTTGATTCTAGGGCACCTTTAATATTAGTTAATGTATTGTGTATCATGAACTAACAATAAACAACAAATGTGTTTATTAATCTTGGTTAATGTTGATTAATTAATATACTACTATTGCGAATGTTCATTGTACACTAACTACTGTACATTAACTATACTAGGCATATAAGTAGAAATTAAAGGATTAGTTCAGTTTAAAATTAAAATTACTCTAAGCTTTACTCACCCTCAAGCATTTTAGATGTATATGACTTTCTTCTTTCTGATGAACACAATCGGAGTTATATTAATAAATATCCTGACGCATCCCAGCTTTAAAGTGGCAAGTGAATGGGACCAACGAGTATGAGCTGAAGAAAGTCCATTATAACATACTCCACATGGCTCCGAAGGGTTTATAAAGGCCTTCTGAAGCAAAGCGATGCGTTTGTGTAATATCCATATGTACAAGTTATAAAGTAAAATATCTAGCTTCCGCTAGACCGCCTACCGTATTCAACTTACAAAGAAAGTGTAAAACTCACGCTTGTGCTACGTCCTACGCCTTCTGTATTCAACTTACGGAAAAAAACATCACTGACGTGACATAATTTATGCTTTTTTCATAAGCTGAATATGGATGGTGGTCTGGCAGAAGCTAGATATTTATAACTTGTTAAATATGGATATTTTTCTTACACAAATGCATCGCTTCGCTTCAGAAGGCCTTTATTAATCCCGTGTGGAGTACGTTTATGATGGATGGAGGCACTTTCTTGAACTTCACACTAATTGGTCCCGCTCACTGCCATTAAAAAAGCTTGGATGCGTCAGGATATTTATTAAAATAACTCAGATTGTATTCATCAGAAAGAAGAAAGTTATAGACACCTATGGCTTGAGGGTGAGTAAAGCTTGGGGTAATTTTCATTTTAAAGTGAACTGATCCTTTAATATTAATGTAGATTGACAAATGCTGTAAAAGTAACAAATTGAAACAAATTGTAAAGTGTTACCAAAAAACTCGCGCCATGATATAAGATTTTGGTCATACAACCCACTTCTGAATTAGTCATTATAGAGTAAAAGAGAAGCCTAATAAACAAAATTCCAGTTCATTACACTGACTTCCAAACTACTTGAACAGACGTTTTAGCAAGCTTCCACTTACGACAGCTTGCAATTAGTAGTTGCTCCTGATTGCATCAGGTTCTGAACATCTCAAAACTGACACTGGCTAATGATCATCCTAAATAAGGCAGCTATTTAAAAGACAGAAGCTCCTGAGTTCATCCTGCCACACTGTCAATCAATCATTCAGTGTTACATGACACCTCTCACTCGTTATGTAGGGTGTAGGCCACTTCCATCCAGACTTCAGAGGAAGCCAAATAAGAACAGGAAAAAATGAGGGGGTTTTATTTATTCATTGAGCATATACTTAACTAGACGATGTTGGTCCCAGCTAACTAATAAGGTGTTTGTTGACTGCTGTTGCTCTCACCGTTTAATTGCTTACTTTCATTAAACAACAACAAAGAACTCAAGTAAGAGTTAGCAGAAGAAACATTCACCCCGGATCTCATTTCACGCTCATGAAGTTGAATATTAGTCACCGAGTGCCAATTGAACTTCTATGTAACATCACACTTATTACTTACCATTTGTTTATTAAGACAGAGGGGAAAAGAAAAGTTTCACATGAATCTGACAGACATATCAGAAAGATTTGCGCACCCCACTGATTGGGTGACAGAATGGCAAACAAAGCAGCTTTTTGTTCCCGTTTGTATCCGCGGTAATTACCGCCACAGCAACAACCTCGCCTTTCATCTCTTCAGTCACATCACACAGGGAGCTGCAGTCAGAAGCGGCAGACGCCACTGTGCCACATCTGCCGCGTGCCGAATAAGTGCGCTGTCCCGCTGGCAACATGGAGGCATGCCTGAGTTAAGTGTGAGAACATGGAAAACAACAGCACACTGGTCAGACGTCTAGCTAATAGCTATTCGCTTCAGTCAAAGTTGACTCCATATTGCAAAATGGTCCTGCGAGTGAGCGTTAGTCATAGGACTGCTGTTGCGTAGATCATAAGGTCAATATTTACTTTTTGCAACCGATTTCTCGACATCCAGGTACACGGGACTATCATTAAGTTAATTAAATAGCTCTGGTAATTTGTTTTTGGCTGAATTCATAGAGAAATGTTTGAGTACATATTAATATCTCCATATTATTTTGACGCAAAATGTCGAAAAAGTCCTTTCAATGTGTCGTAGCCCTGCTGTCATGTAGATCATTAGGTCATGTTTACTTGTTATATTAGCGTTTTGTCCAATGTAAATCTCTGCAAAAGACTGTAAAGTATGTAAAGTATGTCACTCACTTCCCTGATCATTCCGATTCAATTTCAGCCGAATTTATACTGACACGCATTACGTATTATGTATGTTATCGTCTCTGACAGACAGCATGTTGAAGCCGCTCAGGCCGCCATTTTCTCCCTCTTCTCGGAAAGCGATAACGTAGTCAAAACATCCAGTAGTTTGAGTTTTTCAAGGAAATGCGTTAACTCGATGGACCTCTGCTTCTCGTCAACACTACAGTGTATAGTGCACGTTATTTTTGACAGATGTGACAATGTTGTGATAATAAAAAGATGTGGATTTGAAAACAGATGGATCGTAAGGTAATAATAAAGTCCTTTTAAGACAAGTCATTTAACTTGGCCATCTTTGAAACCTCTGGGGCATTCAAGTGCAGCTCCTATCTTTTTGAATGGGGTAACATCAAATTCTCTAAAGCTGTTTGCCAAGCTTTCGATTAAATTTCATATTTGAAATCACCAATGAAATCTGACAACAACTGTCTCATATATTTTGTTTCTAAACGCTCGAATCATGACAAAAAACGGTATTTTTCAGGCTGGATCAAGCTAATGCGCATGCGCAGTCCTAAATGCGCGTCTCGTGAATCATTTCGGAGGCGCGAGTCTGACTGTTTCTATAGACCTTAGGCTTGTTTGAGATGCGCCTAGCCTCGCCTGAAATGTAGCCGAGAGTAGGCGGCTGCAGTGAGGGGAGGAGTGAAAAAAGTGCAGGCAAGACGGACAGTTCTCTGTTCTCGAAGTGGATCAAGAGGATCAGACACCTACGAGATCAAAGGCGGATATCGCGGGATTCACACTCGCGCTTTTTTGCTGATAAACTTGATGTAATTTAAGTTCTGTTTCTTTTTATATGCATATAAACATAATGAACAATACACTCAAAGTACTTGTTATTTATTTCCATTCGAAAGATGTGTGGATCAATCATTTTTATTTTAATTACAGACATGTTTTTATATATTTTTATAAATCTGATAACTATCACATAACCCACAGAGAGATCGCACTGTCAGAGACTTTAGGACTATTCACACATAAGTTATACACATAAAAACATGATATTAGAGTTTCAAAATCAAACATTTTAAAAGAGATCAATACATCACGGTTGTTTAAACCAATAAGCTTTAAGCTGTGTCGTCATCAAGTCGTTTCCCATCGTGCTTTTGGTCAGCGCAGTCGGTGGAGAGCAACTGCGCTCGACTGCAGAATCCGACACGTCCGCCTCGCCCTCGCGAGAGGTTTTTGACACACGTCAGCATGACATCAGAGCAAGGCGGCCCACCCTCGGACACATTTCTAACCGGCATGCATCTCGCGGTGATCACCGGTGATCGGTTCTGCGCAGAATTTGCTCATCTCAAACAAGCCTCTTATTTTCCAGAGAAACATGCGCGCCGCCATCTTTAGAATATTGTCTTTGAACTTCCGGTTTTGCGGTAGCCCTGTATATTTCTTTGGTATCGCTGTTGAAGAATAATTAGCTGGTGAAGTGGATTTACGTGTTGTAGAGTTAACAAAAGTTATCATGAGCATTGTAATGTTTAAAGCGGGTGTCTTAACAAATGTCAGTAGAACGGGAGGATTTTAAAATGAGCAGTTCATTCATAAATACATAAGATCGCTGTGGAAATACAAGCCAGAAGTCAAAAGACAACGAGCGCAGCGCTGAAAAGGGGCGGGGCTACATAAGGTCTATAGAGGGTATGCACGTGACGTCACCGTCGACCGTTACGACTGCGGTCACGCCCACTGAGTGGCACAAAGACAGTCATGCAGCATTGGTTTTCAGCGTGAATATCGCGAAAAACACACAAAACACTTCCAAAACGGGAAAGAGCTTTGACTGTACATAGCTTTGACACAAAACCTGAGGTATATTTAAAGACTGCCGAAAGCTACAGAAAAAAGAAGCAAATGGATCACAATTCACAGAAACGGCTGGACTCCAGGCAGAGAAACATGGATTTGCAGTTATCATTTTGTCAAATTGTTGGATTTTGAGGTAAAATCATACCCTATATATTGTATTGTGTTGACAACTCATCAATTAAATATTTACCATCTTACACACTAAAAACTCCTGGGTCAAAAATAACCCATAATGGGTTATTTTTGACCCAAATCCTGGGTTAAAAAGGGACCAACTAATTTCTGGGTTATTTCAACCCAGAAAAATGGGTTATTCTTTTTGACCCAACTTCTGGGTTAAATACCTGACCCAAATTTTGGGTTAAAATAACCCAAAATTGTAGTTAATATAACCCAACTTTTGGGTCAAAAGAACAACCCCAATATCTGGGTTGAAATATCCCAGAAATTAGTAGGTCCCTTTTTAACCAAAGGTCAAAGGTCAAAAATAACCTAACTTGGGTTACTATGCCAGTATGCCTTATTTCAGAAAATAAAACTTCAGAAACTTACACACTTCAAGCACTTTTACATTTTTATTGCATTAAATTAAATTAAACTCTACACACTTGGACCTATTTATCTTAGGTCACACTGTAATAACATTAGACATTAGAAAAAATAGAAAAATAAACAACTCATTTTCTCTCAAACATTTGACAACATTCAATAACTGGATTGAACTTGAGGGACAAGATTTTTGATAGTGTCCTCATCTAAGAGAAGAAATGCCTCCTCATCTATGTCTTCACCTGAAAGACAGAAAACAAGACAACATGAGTATTGTTAATAAGTCGAGACAATTGTGAACCACTCACCAGACACTCTTTGATTATCAAGCTAATAAATAATCACTCTTAAGGGAATGCTGTTGGTTTTTTTTTTTTGTTTTGTTTAAAAAAAAAAAAAAAAAAACGTGGCCCAATTTGCTAGTTAACTAATGTGGTTCTTTTGCAGCATTACCCATTTTGTGTGAATGACAGTCTATACTGTCCATCTTTTCTTTCATTAACAAGTGTAATAATGACATTAATGCAAAGGTGAATATCTGGCCCATTATTATGCATAACAGCTTAAAGACAAGGCACAAGTATCTTTTAACTATAAGGGTTATTATAGAGATGCATTCCCCACTGTCAAAGAAGTTGTGACTGTCACAAAATCTTACACTGACACATTTAAGCCATATTCAAGAAAAATATTTAGGTATAGAGAGATGATATGAGGGCAGTTAAAGGGATAGTTCACCCAAAAATGAAAATTTGATGTTTATCTGCTTACCCCCAGGGCATCCAAGATGTAGGTGACTTTGTTTCTTCAGTAGAACACAAATGATGATTTTTAACTCCAACCGTTGCAGTCTGTCAGTCTTATAATGCGAATGAATGGTAACACAATTTATAAGAGTCAAAAAATATGCTTAGACAAATCCAAATTAAACCCTGCGGCTTGTGACGACACATTGATGTCCTATGACACGAAACGATCGGTTTGTGCGAGAAACCGAACAGTATTTATATAATTTTTTACCTCTAAAACACCACTATGTCCAACTGCGTTCAGCAATCGCTTAGGTTTCTCACACAAACCGATCGTTTCTTGTCTTAGGACATCAATGTGTCGTCACGCGCCGCAGGGTTCAGTTTGAATTTGTCTAAGCATATTTTTTGACTCTTATAAATTGTGTTACCATTCACTCGCATTATAAGACTGACAGACTGCAACGGTTGGAGTTGAAAATCATCATTTGTGTTCGACTGAAGAAACAAAGTCACCTACATCTTGGATGCCCTGGGGGTAAGCAGATAAACATCATATTTTCATTTTTGGGTGAATTATCCCTTAAAAGAGTAAAACGCTCACCTCTAAAATTCTCTATCAGCCCAGACATCCGCCACTCAGTTAGCTTATCAGCGACAAAGCTGTCCATTTATAATGACCTGAAGAAAACATAGCAATAGAGGTTAGCAACAATTTGAAGACTTGAAACGCTTCTTTAACTCTCACTACTTAAGACAGTAGGGCACTGTATAATATGATAAGCACAGCGCAGCTGGTTAACATAACTATTGTGTAGCCTCGTCGCTCTAGCCGCGGCTAAAGGGGGTCGCACACCGGAAGAGAAGCGTATTTAAAATTCAAACACATTATTCTCTATGAGTGTACACACACCGGCGGCGCCATTCGGCGTCTGTCCGCGGCGCCCAGCAACGGTTCGGGACCTTGTTCAAAATCCTGCAGCGCCACAGAGCGCCATGTACATCGATTTATATTAAATTTACACTTATTTGTCTCAAATCGTCGTTAATGTATATACTGACTTCACCATGTGCTGCAATATAAATTTAGTTTTACATTAATTTACAGAAATCAGCTGCTTGAATGAAAATTGCTGATGTTATTGGATTTTCAGGTGATATTCTCAATTCATTCAGTTAACGGACGCTCTGAGGTAAAGTGTTCAGACTGCAGACTCAGCAACGGTTGTATTTAATTATACAGTACAATCATAACATACTACTGACATTATCTTAATTTCATAATGTCCTAAAACATAACAATATTGCTGGCCATAAACTGAGAAAGTACGCGATACCTTGAGTTGTCCTAGACGCGGCGCAGCGCGGCGCTTCTCGTCCGGTGTTCGACCCCCTTAACGCGGCATGAAGTCGCCACTAGCTGCACTGTGCTTATCGTATTATTACCAGTATTATAACAATGAGATAAGTACAGCACAGTTTATGAAAAATAGAATTTAAAGACCGTGTAAAGTGAATTCAGTCATTTTCTTCTAAACACATTAAATAGATCATACGTTTCTCGATGTGTAAAAAGCACAACCATTTTGACACCTAATTTCATGAACTTATCGTTATTTTTAATCATTCAAATTTGGCTGGGTGGTTAATAACACTTTCTTATTTAGTCTGACAAACTCAAAACACATATTTATTTTGACTTTACACGGACTTTAAACTAGTTAGATGTTGTCGCGATATCCGTGGGCGGCTACGTGCTAACCACAGAATTACCACGGTAAGCCATGGTCATTTTTTCAACAGATGGTGCTAAACTAGCAACGGGGACATGGACACAGAAAAGTTTACGTTACATTGACACTGAAAATACTTGCTTACCTTGAACACGCGATGAAGTTGCACCGAAGAAGCCCAGGCCAAAACGGATCGAGTGCGTTCAAGTTCAAGTGACGGTTGTTTCAAACGACTGTTGTGAGAAAATTCCAGAACAACAGCGAGGGCGGGGGGAAGGGGCGTTAACCCAGAACATGGGTTACTCTTTGAAAAATAACCCAGAAACCTAAACAACCCAGGAATTGGGTCAAAATATTAGCCCTATAACCCAGAAAATGGTTACTCTCTGAAAAAATAACCCATAATTTTAACCCAACACAAATAACCCAGAAAATGGGTTAAAGAAATAACCCAGGAGTTTTTAGAGTGTATATTCTGCATAATTGTGTGTTTTTAAATAAACACTGACAAAAACTATACAAGTTTTAGGGCTGGATATGACGATATATATAACATTGATATAAGTGATTACTCGGATTTAAACCTACCTATATTGTAGTTATATAAAATATCCACAGGCAGATTTGCTTTCCCCGCGTCGAAATCAGGCACATAAATGTCAGGAAACACGATTCCTGGCTGCAATGTCAACATCCATCGATTAGGTTTATTTGACAAGTTGTAAGAAAAACTTTCGAGTCCAACCTTTAGTGTAATCGTTTGTTTTACTCGCGTTTTCGCAGTTTCTCCTATTAAATCCAGTCATGCAGCAGGTTCTTTTGCCACTCAGTCCAGCTGAGGGAGCGCGTTCTGGCGGGAAAGTGACGTCTATGCATACCCTCTATAGAAACCGGAGCTGCTGCAGTGACGCGATGACTTTACCAATCAGCGATCGGCTCTTATTTAGAAGGCGGGACTTATTCCGCCATATTGCACGTTGCACTTTCTTCCATTCATAATAAAACGAGTAACGCGTCTTGTGTCATTTTATAGTCTTTGGTAATAATCATTTCTTAGCTTATTTGATGCCCATGAGTGTGTTGATGTTGATGTTTTTAGTTCTAATATTCCAACCGACAACCAGTTTTTAACTTGCGTGAGGGGTGAACTATGTTTGATTTTTGGGTAATTATAAAACATGCTTTTTTCCTAGTTCATTATGCTTATTTTATGGAATGAGGTTTATTTCGTGGCTTAAATATTCTCTCATGATACTCAGAGACTGACATGTTTGGCTTGTCAAAAATGTAACATTCAGCTGTCGCAATTTCGTTGACTTGAAATCAAGTTCATTTTTTGCCAGGAAAGGAGTGGTTTTGATGCACAAAGCTGTTTTCATTGTCTCTTATAACAAAAATCTTTTATTTAAAATCCAAGAAAATGCAAATCCTGTTGTAAATAATAGTGAAAACTTGTTCCAATTATTACCCCTTAGCAGATTTTGACTCATCTGAAGTGTTTTGTCCAAAGGAAATGTCAGTTAACTTCTCGACATCCAGGTACACAGGGCAATCATTATGGTGATGGAAATACCTAAAAATAGATACAAATGAGACAATTGTTGGCATACAGTAAGAATATAGAGATATATTGGGAAACTACATAATGTTTGAGTTTATATTAAAGGAATAGTTCACCCAAAAATGAAAATTCTGTCATCATGTACTCAACTTCAAGTTGTTCCAAACCTGTATGAATTTCTTTCCTCTGATGTACACAAAAGAAGATATTTTAAAAAAATGTCGGTAATCAAACAGTTGATGGATCTCATTGACTTCCATAGTATGGAAAAACAAATAAATAATGGGGTCTATCAACTGTTTGGTTACCAACATTTTTTCAAAATATGTGTTCAGCAGAAGAAAGAAATTCATACAGGTTTGGAACAACTTGAGGGTGAGTAAATGATGAGAGATTTTTCATTTTTGGGTGAACTATCCCTTTAAGATCTCTGACCTTTGATTTCAGACTTTGGTAATAGCTATTACCTTCAGTCAAAGTTGAAACCATATTTAATTTGACGCAAAATAGGGCCTGAGTGCGTTCAATATGTCATATATAGGCCTGCTGTCAGAGACCATTACGTTATGTTATGATATCCGAAGTGTGTTGTCCAATGAGCCTGTGTTGCATATTTAATGCTAATCCATTTACTCCTGGACATCCAGGTACACATTATAATTCCTAAAAAGAAGAAATAATACTGATAATAATTCTAAAAATAGACACAAATGACAGTTTAAGATCTGATCTTTTTATTTTTCAGTAGAGAAGCATTTGACCTTATTGCTGTCTGGGAGAAACAATTGAGATTTTAAAGAGATCACATTTGTTGGATTTGAACGGGCTGTAGGTCACTTTGTATACTGTAAAAAGAATTGCTGGTTTAAAAAAGTAAGTTACCTGGTTGCCTTAAATTTTTGAGTTCATTGAAATTAAAAATTTGAGTAAATACAATGAAGGCGATTGGTTTAATCAACAGAAACTCAAGATATTATGTTATCTGAACCACATTAATTAAGTTGATTTGACAAAAGAAAAAATGTTCTGATAGCAAATCATGAAAATAATTTTTAAAGTGAACTCTGCTCAAAGTTTATTGTGCTGTGGCAGACGTGATGTATCAATAACTTTTAAGTAACAACATAATGTATTGCATGAGTAATCCTATTCAGGATATGAATAGACCCTTTGTATATAGGCTATTAGGTTTTTAATTATCAGACTAATAAATTACAGTACTCAGTTCAGCAGACCTGCAATTTTAATTCTGATGCAACGTACATGGATCATGAAATGTTATGTTTGAAAATACATAAAAGACCAATAACACAACAGAATATAAATAGTCATGATTTTTGACTGCCTGTTGGTTAATCAAATGCATTTGAAGTTTCACCTATATATTTTCTTTACAAAGCACAATATATTTTAACCATCTAACAAGTAAAAAAGGATGTCAAATCTGCAATTTCACAGTTGAAAAACACAAAACACATTTTCAATGAATTAAAAGCCATTGCGACTATTTTCTTTCATCATATTTACAGTCAGCTCAGGAATATTCACATAAATACTTATTAAACATGACTGCAACTATATTCGTTTGTAATAACATTAGCATCAATCTAACTCCCAAGGGGAAAAAACAACAAAACAGACATAAAAATAAATAAGATAAAAGACAGTTGGGAGATCTGTCATCCATAAACGTGTATGAAAACTAAATATTTCCTTGACTATTGTGAATATGTTTTGTGTTATAAATCTCATTCTTATTTATTATTCTTGATTCTATATTATTATTATTATTATTATTATTATTATATTAAATATCAAAATTGTGTTTACTTCAAAATTTTCAAAGATTGACAAATAGTTTTGGCTCGTTCTTTTAAATATGTGTGACCAATCTTCAGTCTTCAATCAGCGTAGTTCTGTTTGTATCAAACAGAGCTATGCTGCCCTCTTTTGGTCCTAAAGGATCATACCTTTGGGTCAAAAGTCACTTTGAAAGAAAACAAGGTATTCTGAGCTACTCCAAGCTATTCCAAAAAATAGGGGGTGCAGCTTAAGAGTGCCTAAAAGAACCTATTATGTAGTTTAATAGTAACTGTGAAACGTCACAATACCATCTGCTCTACAGAAGAGTGGAGCGATTCATTGTCAGCATCCACAGTGTGCGTCCAGACACCCTAATCTGACAGACCATCACCTCCCAATCGCTTTTGTTTGCATCATTTGCATTCACCACAGACGAAAAGGGCCTCCTATGTTACAAAACTAATCCTCAATCCTTTGTTGCTAGTGGAGATGATCTTTTGACCTCCATAATGCAGTGATACTGGAAGCCGTCAGTCCTGCGGTCTGGGGAGAGCATCGTCCTCACCTGTGTCCAGATGTCCCTAACAGCTGCTCAACATTATGGGTTTTTCTGATGCCACCAGGAGTGTGCTAGTCACCTAGAGCGGATGCTTGCTAATTCTGGTCTGTTGTTTGTTAATGATAGCGTTTAGCGAAACCCAAGTGTCTAGTGATGAAAGAAAACAAAAGGGGTATTAGCTGCTGCCTATAGATACCACTGAATTTTAAATGGTCCACAAAATTGTTTCATTTACTTGCCATAGAGCACATGAAGAGCGTCGCTTCATGTGAAGCATGAAAACATAAATTAAAAATGCAATTATTGCAAAATATTCTTCTATAGTAATTTTGAAATTTTGGGGGTTCTTGAAAAAAGTCCAGGTGGAGTAATTTTCTGGAGGTTCAGTTTCAATAAAAGACAGAAAGTAGTTTGGCAGAATCTTGGATTATTATTTATTGATTAAAACAATTAGATAATAAAAATGATTGCAAAACCTTTTGGTAACATTTTATTTCAATAGTCCACTTTATTTTCATGCTGAAAATAATATTTCATGAAATTATAAATGTTTTATTGGTAACACTTTACAATAGTTTCATTAGTTAAAGGATTAGTTCACTTCAGAATTAAAATTTCCCGATAATTTACTCACCCCCATCCAAGATGCTCATGTCTTTCTTTCTTCAGTCAAAAAGAAATTAAGGTTTTTGAGGAAAACATTCCAGGATTTTTCTCCATATAGTGGACTTCACTGGGGTTCAACGGGTTGAAGGTCCAAATTACAGTTTCAGTGCAGCTTCAAAGGACTCTACATGATCCCAGATGAGGAATAAGGGTCTTATCTAGCAAAACGATCTGTCATTTTCTAAAAAAAATACAAATTATATACTTTTTAACCACAAATGCTCATCTTGCACTGCTCTGCAATGTGCGACGCATTGCGTAATCACGTTGGAAAGGTCATGAGTGTCGTAGACGGAAGTACCGCGGTAGGGCGAAAAACTATCTCATTTTCTCCTCCAACTTCAAAATCTTCCGACATTGTTGTTTTACCCTACGTCACGTGACCTTTCCAATGTGATTACGAAATTGGTGGTGCTTAAACTAAATGAGCTGTTTAAACTGCTAAATTCATACAACACATTTGTGCTTGTTGAGGAAAATCCCCTTTTTTATCCCATAAAGCCCATAAAACAGTAAAAGACTGTAAAAATGCTGCGGTGAAAAACTGTCAATTGGTTTACAGAAAGTTCCCGTACTATATACGGTGAATAACTGTAATAGATCTAACGGTACATTTAATGTAATTTTACAGTAAAATACCGTTAAATTCACAGTTTTTGGAAGTGAAAAATAACAATTCATTGTAAAATTTACAGTGAAAAACCGTAAATTGACATTCCCACAATTCCCTGCGTGACACTTCACATTTGAGATATTTTCGTTGAAATAACTCTGTTTCTTCTTAGTTTTTCTCATTTTTTTCTAATCAGTTATGTACTTTAGGGTTTTATGTTACATCTAATGTTGTTAAATTAATGTTTATTGCATTTTTAAAATTTCATGCATGTTACCATGATGGCGTTATATATTTTGTTGACTTGTGTACTTACATTATCCCAAATGTTTCCAAGAATGTTTAAACCAGTGTAACGCCCCGTGTCATTGTGTCGCATGTCAGTGACATATCCTCGCTACCCTTGATTTCCAGTTCTACTGGTGAGCAACTGTTTGGATACCTTTATCGACAGAAAACGAATCATTATTATATAGCTCAACACGTTTAGTCTTATTTTTTGAATCTCTTGTTTTCTTGATTTACCACGTGTAACATGTTTGCACCATGCCTCAGAGACAATGCTATTTTGTCAAGTGGCTAACATAGCAAAATCAGTAAGAACTTTATTTGTTGTAGCAATAATACAGCATTTTCTTGGCCATACAATATATTTTCAAATTAATTGCATGCCATTTAACAACACAAACCAGCCAACTTTTTTATTAATATGATATTCTAATATCGATGTAGCAGCCGCTGAGTTAACATACGGTCATGTTATAACAACTTTTAACACACTCAAATGAATTAGCCTGATTGTTGCTTCATGTGAACAATTTTAATTAGTCAAATAAAGTAACCTGTATGAGCAGTAATTCAACACTTGCGGCTATTTCATTAGAATGAAATAAAATAATGTGAAAGTGATCAAACATAACTGTAACAAAGTTCAAGTTCAGGAAAGAAGAACCAAAACGGCAAATGTTAACCGTAACATTAATCATAAAATAAACATAAGCAACAAAACAAAAGGAGTGGCATAAGCATTTTCTCCACTGGCCTCGTTCCGCTCCCACAGCTCTCAGCCCAGCCTGCTTCATACCACAGTAACTGATACCACAGATTTCTGCCCGAGCCCGGTCGGATTGCTTTCCATCGGCTGTGGAGGTGAAGACGACAACTCCCATGATTCCACGCTCAGTCACGGAGTCATCAAGTTAAGCCTTTGTTATTGTTTTGAATAAGCGACCTCTAGCGGCAAAACTTACATACTGTGTCTTTAAAAAAAGTGTGAAAATCTACTTCTAATATTACTATGACTTGAAAGCTAAATGAAGGAAGTGTGGCTAGATGGAATAGAGGAAGTGAAAGAGGTAAGAAACAGTAAAGGGGTATAACTGTGCCCCACCTCACATTCTTATACTGCTTATAACCTCATTTTGTGCCAACATCATCCTTTAATAGCCATCTGAGGTTTTGAGGACATACATTGTTTTAGCAAAGAAAGTTGCTTAATACCCATGCCATCAAGAGGCCATTTCCGTTAGTCCAAAATGGTCACAGTTTATATGGTTTCCTTCTGCCTGGTTTTAGGAAAATGTTCGAAATGTCGTTGCTAAATAGTAAACCACTTTACAAACCACAATCTGAAATCATTGAAACAAATGAAACCTTGATTTGTACTATATTTTATATGGGAGTATATGGGAAAATTCTGATGTCTTAAAGGGATAGTTCACCCAAAAATGAAAATTATCCCATGATTTATTCATCCTCAAACCATCATAGGTGTATATGACTATGAAAATTATCCCATGACATATTTTTAAAATTAATAAAAAGTGAAAATACAAAATACAAAAATAAAATCTAATTAAAAATATTAACAAAAAATATAATAGTATATCAATGATACTACAATAATATCATTTACTTTTTTATTGAAAGAAAATCCACCTTCTGTCTAGCACGAGCAAAACTGATATGGAATGACATTAGAGTGAATAGATGAATAGAATTAATTCTTTTTTTTCTTTCTTTTTTTAATTTTGAAGAAAAAAAAAACTATAGATGATTTCTGCCCATGGTTACACTGCTGTATGACATCCCATGCTCCTTAAACCAATAAATGAAACACTCCAAGTCTTCCATTGATCCCAAAAGTAATTAACAAGAAGAGATTCAGAAGATTCTCATCATTAAAGATTCATTTTAGTGGTTAGTCATGCAGAGATACCAATCACCTGTTTTTCACATGCTAAGTGTTAATAAACTCCCTAAAGAGGGGCAACTTGATTGAGTTTCAGAAGGTGAGATGACAAAAGCCGGATGGGGGATGAAAAGAGGAGGAATGAGGGGAAGGGTGGAGCTATTGCTCGATACACAGGCCTGTTGAGACAGGATGAGGTGGGTGTAATTGTTGGTGACACCTGGCTCACAAATTATCACCATAGAAAGATAATCTCCAAAGACTGCGGCAGATGTCAATGGTAATGCGGCACCACATTACAGGCAGCTTTTCTCTTTTCCCTATTGCCTAATGAAACCTTGTTCCGCAGACTAATAAAGTGCTTTGATCGAACAATGACAAACTATTTACCTCGGCTCTGGATTAATTTCACCACTGGAGAATTAGCCCTGATTAATTTCCCTACTAAACTCTTAACCCGGAGGCCCGGGTGTTAACGGAGGCTCAGGTCCGCATACATTCGATAGAAAGCGTGCCACTTTTGAGCCATTGATAAATGTGCAAAACATAATAAACGTATATATGACAGATCCCAAGGTACTTCCTGTTCAAAGAACCCCCTTCTAAAGCCCAGTGGGCATCAGCTATGCCAGTCACGAGTGGCACTAAAGTGGCAGGTTAGAAAGCGAGTGCCCTCAGCAAAGGAAAAAGATGGAGAGGGAGGGAAATGGAACCAATTAAGTTTCTAGATCACCATGTTAAGAGCGAAAATTGAGAGTTTCCCACAGAGACCTGCCACGGGGCTGTCCTCTTGTTTTATCCATGCTCCAAGAGTGTGAAATGCAAGCACTTATCAAAATGTAATTACTGTAGGCCGCTAGATTTGTATGATGACGTCTAGCACATATACAGTGGATAAAAATATTTTAACTTGGGCATTCTGCTTTTGAGAATCTCTTGTTGGAAAGTATGATTTTTCAAGATAAATCTGTGCCCAAACCCATACAGATTAAAAGAGCGTCCCATAACATATCTAGGGAGTAGAATATCAAAAAGAGGGGGTGGGCTTTTTTGACATGAGCCAGAAACCAACCCCCAACTATCCAGAACATCCTATCAAGCTACCTAGAAATGACATAGCAACCATCCACAACACCCAACCCTCATCTTTCTTCATAAAATCTAGTTTACACTGCAATATTACCAAATGTTTTTGTCTTTCAGTTAAAATATTTTAAAATACTCAAAAATGAATTTACTTGGGACTACTGCATAAGGTATTAAGTATCTTGAATAAAACTGTATTTTGGCAGATGTTTTTCATTTGGTTTAAGTATAGACATTAAAGAGATATTTCACCCAAAAAAATGAAAATTATCCCATGATTTACTCACCCTCAAGCCATCCTAGGTGTATATGACTATCATCTCTCAGACTAACACAATCAGAGTTATATTAAAAAATATCCTGGCTCTTCCAAGCTTTATAATGGGAATGAATGGGGCTCAAGATTTTGAAGTCCAAAAAAGCACATCCATCCATCATAAAAGTAATTCATTCCAGGGGGTTAATAAAGGCCTTCTGAAGCAATGCGATGGGTTTTGTAAGAAAAATATCCATGTTTAAAACTTTATAAACTAAAATAACTAGCTAGCAGATGGTCTACACAAATCGACTTGCACCAAAGGAGTAACCTCTGACGCGATGTATGACGTAGGAGTATCGTAAGCTGACGCCTCTCGCGGTTCAAACAAATAGGGCTGGGCAACTTCTATCTACCTCTTCTATCTATCAAAATCTTCTGGTATTTCTCTTTAAAAAATCGTTTTAGACATCTAATTCAGTGACCGGTGTTTTGTTTTGCTCTATCCTCTGAGTTTCCGCGTTGTCATTGCGTCATGCTTCGCGTCAGAGGTTACTCGTATGGCGTTAGTTGATTTGCATAGGCCGTCTGCCAAGCTAGTTATTTTAGTTTATAAAGATATATCGCTTCGCTTCAGAAGGCTTTTATTAACCACCTGGATATCTTCTATGATGGATGGTTGCACATTTTTGGGACTTCAAAATCAGGAGCGCCATTCACTACCATTATAAAGCTTGGAAGAGCCAGAATATTTTATAATATATCTCTGATTGTGTTTGTCTGAAAGAAGATAATCATATACACCTAGGATGGCTTGAGGTTGAGTATATCATGGGATAATTTTAATTTTGGGGTGAACTATGCCTTTAAGACAGTAAGGCAAAATATATTTATATTCAAGATAGACTCTATTCACTGAAAACAAGTCTTAAAAGTTCACCCAAAAATGAAAATTTGATGTTTATCTGCTTACCCCCCAGGGCATCCAAGATGTAGGTGACTTTGTTTCTTCAATCCTGATATTGCTGAGTTAGATGTGTTTCTGGGTCAACATATTTTGTTGATCCTGGAACAACATTCTAGTCTGAAAATTTAGTCTTAACCCTATTCCTACCCCTAAACCTAACCCTACCTATAAGTTATCCCAAAAAATCAGAGAGAAATGATAGATGAATAACACTGATGTAGAAGCACCAATTCATGATTTTAAGCCTAAACTTGACATAATCTGTAAACTTGTCCCTCAAATCTGATTGGTTGATTTGAATGTTGTTCCAGGATCAACAAAAATGTTGACCCAGGAACCTGTTGAACTCAGCAATATCAGGGTATGCAACCGTTGCGGTCTGTCAGTTGTAAAAAACATGCACAGACAAATCCAAATTAAACCCTGCGGCTCGTGACGACACATTGATGTCCTAAGACACGAAACAATCGGTTTGTGTGAGAAACCGAACAGTATTTATAGCATTTTTTACCTCTAATACACCACTATGTCCAACTGCCTTGAACGTACGCGCGTCATCCGGTGCGTGAGGTGTGTACGCGCTCTGGCGTAGTTTAAACATGGAGCCTGTAGTACAACAGTTATACAAATGGAAGTAAACCACTAAAAAACATAGTTTTATTACATCAAAACTTCATTTTATTTTGATACTTTTCATGAGGGCAGCTTTAAAAATAAAAAGGACACATACAAAGATGGAAAAACCATAGGCACAGCTGATGGTTTAAGTCGTACGTGATCCTCTCCTGGGTATGTAAAATCATCAGGGGAAAAATGATCGCTGCAGACCCTCAACAACTTTAGTACGTTAATGGGTGTGTTGATATCCGGCCGAAGAGCAATCAACCATAACTTCAGGCGAGCAGGCTCAGAAGTTGGGAATACGTGGAAAGTCACCACTCTCGAATGAGTTCACACGAGAGAACGTAATCTTTTAGTTTCAAGTCAGTTTGAACAATCTGGATAAGCGCAAGTAAGTACCATTTTGATTAGCCGTCGTACATACAATGTTTGTGCACTGTGTAAACAATGAGTGACGTATATGCGCGAGAGATCTCTTCCGGCGCTTGCGTAAACTATGCCAGAGCGCGTACACACCTCACGCACCGGATGCCGTGCACGCACTCAAGGCAGTTGGACATAGTGGTGTATTAGAGGTAAAAAATGAAATAAATATTGTTTGGTTTCTCGCACAAACCGATCGTTTCGTGTCTTAGGACATCAATGTGTTGTCACGAGCCGCAGGGTTTAATTTGGATTTGTGCGTGCATGTTTTTTTACTCTCATAGATTTTGTTACCATTGACATGCATTATACAGCTGACAGATGGCAACGGTCGGAGTTAAAAATCATCATTTGTGTTCTACTGAAGAAACAAAGTCACCTACATCTTGGATGCGCTGGGGGTAAGCAGATAAACATCAAATTTTCATTTTTAGGTGAACTATCCCTTTAAAATTTTATGCAGTCTTGCTTCGTAGATAGATTTAGGTTGTTTTAAGGACATTTTAGATATTTTTATTGGAAAACAAGTCCAAAAGGGTTTATTTAAAACTCCTTTTTTTGCAGTGTATATAGTCTTCTTAAGAATTTAGAGATATTGTTTTTCTCTGTCTTTTTGTTTGAAAAGCTCTTACATCTGTCACTCAGCACTAGGTATTTTCAGGTCACAGTTCATCAAGTAGAGTTTGGACTGATGAAGCTCCAGTGCTTTTACAAGAAACTCCCCTCCTTTCACTTCCCATAAAGTGAGAAGATATTTCACCACAACCTGTGACAATTGAACATAACCCTAATAGTAATAACCTTTAGTCCACAGCCAGTTTCATTGTTCAAAATAAGCGTAGAATGCGCAGACACCCCCTGCTAATGAGGTATTGACCTCGGCCCAGACGCACTACATTGTTTGAGCTGCTTATTTATTTATGACTGTTTGATGTATAGCGTGCTACTCATGATTAATTCTTTAACACCGACCTTGATCAATATGCAAGATTAATGGCAGATTTACTTTAATGTTATTTTTATTGGAAACATGGATGCAGTGCATTTTCCCCCTCTCTCCGACACTTGCAACACTTGATTGATGTCTGTGCCGCATCAACTCCAGCTTTCCTTTAATTCCCTGAATAATAATCCTTTTTTTCTTTCCTTTCGTGGGCTCCGTCAGTTGCCGAGAATCTGCCTTTGTGGCACATTCCAAATGTCTTGTTAAAAATTAAAGTGATTGTATTCCGCTTTCTAATGCAAATGGTGTCCCACGTGGCCTGCAAATGCATATGAGGTCCAGAAGACGAAGAGCGTGCGACGGTAAGAATGCAACTTGCAGCAAAGACACACACCGAAATATTGAATAGGAATGAAGTCAGCGTTATCAAAACGTCCTGATACCCTTTAGTTTACCTGTCTGTCTATACTTGTCAATCAAAAAAGCAGACAGAACTTATAGTTTCTGGATGGCGTGCTTGTGTTTTCTTCGCTGGTTTTGTTTCACTGGCTGTGAAGTTGGACCACATGCTGTTGTAAATCATAAAGCTATCTGTGCCTGAATTTCTTTATTCTTTTTTTTTTTTTTTTTGTCTGTACACCTAAATTTGGTAATATTGATATGTTAAACTGAATGTAAGATCAATAGCACTATTAATAGTGTCTACATATGCCAGTATGAGTTTCTTGTGCTTGACATTTCAAATCTTCACTTCTCAAAGGTGAAGCACAAGCAAAAGCTTCTTCTGTTCTCTCATTGCCATTAAATAGTCCTTCTAGAACTGTCTAAGATGGCCAAGTACTGAAACATTTCAAGGAGATATAAGAACCATATTAAGTCTAGAGGCTGGAGGGGACAAGAACAAGAAATGATTATGATGACACTTGGGCTACATGTAGGATTATAGAGATAGTCCACTCAAAAAAGAAAAATCTGTCATCATTTTACTCACCCTCAGTTTGTGCCAAACCCATATGAATTTCTTTCTTCCTCTAAACACAAACAATAATTTTAGAATATCAATATCATTTGATAAAGATCATGCCTGCTCTTTATCAGAAAACAAAATCATAAAAGCATCATATATGTACTGTAGTCCATGAGACGTGCACTATATGTGACCCATGCTGGCAAAATGAATTGGAATGTGTACGGGCTAATAGCTTGTTTGCAATCGCATGATTCTGATGACATGAGAAATTCAGATGGAGGGCAGGAAGTGAAAATTAGAATGGCTGAGATGTAGAAAAGTATGTTCTGTGCTGGTTTAGAAAGGTATAAACAGAAAATCACAACATATGTTGGATGTGATCTTTATGCTATGAAGAGGAGTGATTTTACTACTGAATTGAAAGACTTTTTGGCTACTTTGTAGTTGAGTGTCAAAGATATTGGCAACTTTTACTCTCTACTTGACTACATTTTTCATGACACCTAACTTTTTCTGCAACAGTTTGTTTCTAATATAAAGAAGCGATATCGCCATCTAAGGGCATTAAAGATACTATATCTTATGCGTTTTGCCTTTACTCCCCCAAACTTGTCAACAAGGATACTTTACATGAATATGAGTGCATTAGCAGGTAGTTGCTGATCGCAGGTGTTTGATTTATTTGATGAGGAAATGACTGCAGCTGGTGATGAGCCTCAAACCAGCACATTCTGTAGACTTTGACTATTTAATTTTACTTAACAGTGTTTTATTTATCCACTATTTTGACAAAACCTTTTTTAAGGATATTGGTTTACTTATGACCTTTTTGTGCATGTGAGCTTAACTGAGACTTGAGAGTTTGTAGACGTTTAAAAGGTTGTTGTGTCGACCTTGAATCATTGCAACATTGAGGTGTTCAGTTTTATTTTGATTTTAGAAAATAAACTTGATTTCTCATCTTACAAATCAATTGTTTCTTATTTTCACCGGCATGTCTCTCAGGTGTTTAGGACTAGTGCATCTCTTAGCCTACATTCAGCATGAGTAAAATACTTAAGTACTGTTAAAATCAGATACTTTAAGACTTTTAGTCAAGTCGTATTGGAATTGGTTATTGGAATTAAGTCATTTTCGATGTAAGGTATCTGTACTTTTACTCAAGTATGGTTGGGTACTCTTTACACCTCTGCTTGCCCGTCATCGAGGCGTTAGATATAGAGAATGTGAAGCTGCCGTAACGCCATGTTGAGTTCTAGTCTGGTTTGTTTATATCGGCCTGCCTTTCTGCTAGTGACGTTAGGCCAGTATTTTGAATTTTTGTCGTGATTGTGAAAAATCGTTCAGGGAAAAAAAAATGAATGGTGTAATACAATTTTCGCCTGTTCTACGTGTAAAAACACTAAGAGAAGCAGGTTGAAGAGGTGACGGGAAGACGCCGTATAGCAAATCTAATAATGTCATTGATTGAACCCACTGCCTATCACTCAATAAAATAATCACATAGCTGAGTGTTTTTGAAAGTTTTGTATTTTGTTTGGTTTAATAATTAACATTACATTTGCGAGTATGACTCTCACTCGGCTTGTGAATGAGCATAATTTGCACGCAGCCACTTCAAAACTGTTCACAAGCTTCTATAGGTTTGATTTTGGTTGTCATTTGTTGAAAAATAAAATGTGTCAGTGTCTGTCTGCTGAATGTGGCCCTCTGATTCTCCTCCATGGCCATATGGGAAAGTGAATATTTACAAAGACAACATTAAAACTACAGTTACATTTACACCCTTCCAACAAAGAAATGGATTGACTTCTGTCAGCTTTTTTTTAATCTTTTTTTTATTAACACTTTTTTGGACATTTTCTACCATATGATGGCTGAAGCAGCTGCTCGTGACACTGTTTTCACGATAACCAGATCAACATTGTGAACGGAATTCTACAAAACACCAAATGATCATGCAATGGGATAAAATATCTTCTCTTCCCTGCAAAAGTTGAAGAATGTGAATATTTAACCAAGTCAAAAACAAAAAAGTTAAGCAGTATCCATATTAATTTCAGTATCAGCTGACGCAAAACTATTAAAGGCAACAACTTTTAAAGTTAAAAAACAATAAAAGTTGAGTAAACAATAAAAGCTCCTTGTGGTTTCTCAGTGTGACAGATTTGAGCAACCATAAACAACGCAAAACATAGGAATTTTGTGATAGCGATTCCTATATAGAAAAATCACTTCCTGCCCTCCAGCTGCATTTCGCACCACAGCAATGACGTCATGTGCAAACAACCTATTACGAGCTACAGGCAAAAATGTCGATTTTGGCCGAATTTGAGGTTTTCACAAAAATGAGTTTATTAAGCCCTCGTCTAGCAATCAAATAGCAATTAAACATCTAAAAGTATCTTTATTTGTATGTTTTCTGAGAGGAGTATCTTTCCTTTGACCATGAAAAATGCAGTTTTTATCTGCTCACTTCTGAATGACTGGTGTTTCCCTCAGCACAAGTTTGGTATCACTTTAAAGTGCAGCATTACAACTTTGTGAATATTCATAGCAAATTTTTGATGGAATGAGTCTGTACCAATGAAATGTGACTGTCAAACTTATGCTGATGTAAAGAAATTGATCTTACTCGCGCTGACTGACAGATCCAAAGTACGTGCGCTGACACCTCAGACAGTGCGCAATCCCAAAATACACATATAAACAGAATTACAGTAGCCTACTTCAAAATACTGAAGTAAAATATTGAAAAAAGTTGAATATATATATTTTCCTATATAAATTTGGTTTTGACAAGGTGTGTCCCAAATTTGGTGTTATTAACAGGGATTTTAAGGTATGGTTGCTTGGTTTCAGAACCTTCTGAAAACTTTAACTCGATTTTTCTCAAAATTGACTTTGCTGACTCTATCGACTTCAGGTGTAGCTCAGTCACCGGTCATTGTACATCATTTTGAAGGTTTTTTAATAGAGATTGTGAAAATAACATAATATCTTCATAATATCTTCTTGAACACAATTGGAGATATACTATAAAATAATCTGGCTCTTCCAAGCTTTATAATGGTAGTGAATGGCGCTCCTAATTTTGAAGTCCAAAAAAGTGCATCCATCCATCGTAAGAGTAATCCACACAGCTCCAGGTGATTAATAAAGGCCTGCTAAAGCAAAACGGTGAAACTAAAATAACTAGCTAGCAGACGGCCTACACAAATCGACTTGCGCCAAAAGAGTAACTTCTGACGCGATGAAAGGATATAAGAGTAACGTAAGACTGTGAAAATAACAGTAACTCATTTTTGAAAATTTGCTCATTGCGACTCATTTTGCCAGCATGGGTCACATATTTTTAAGTCTTCTGAAGTCGTACAATCTAACATTGTGTGAGAAAAAGACAGAATTTTAAGTCATTATTTATCAATTGTGAACACATTGTTTCTATTGAGTAGGCTATTTTGAGTCAATGATTCAGCTGATCCAGATTTTGCAATTTCGCATAAATCCATACAATGTGATTCGTAAGGCAACATATGATTTGTAATTAAAGGAACACTCCACTTTTTTTGAAAATAAGCTCATTTTCACACTCCCGTAGAGTTAAACAGTTGAGTTTTACCGTTTTCGAATCCATTCAGCTGATCTCCGGGTCTGCCGGTATTACTTTTAGCGTAGCTTAGCATAGTTCATTGAATCTGATTAGACCGTTAGCATCTCGCTCAAAAATGACCAAAGAGTTTCGATATTTTTCCTATTTAAAACTTGACTCTTCTGTAGTTACATCGTGTACTAAGACTGACGAAAAATGAAAAGTTGCGATTTTCTAGGCCGCTATGGCTAGGAACTATATTCTCATTCCGGCATAATAATAATGCGCAATGATATTACGCAGCACTTGTGACCCCCTGTGTGCACAGGGAGCGTGCCTTGCAACCATGGCGACATTTGTGAGAGACGCTGCGTAATATCATTGCACCTGCTGCACCCATGGTACGGCAGCAAAGTTCCTTGATTATTACGCCAGAATGAGAATATAGTTCCTAGCCATATCAGCCTAGAAAATTGCAACTTTTCATTTTCCGTCGGTCTTAGTACACGATGTAACTACAGAAGAGTCATGTTTTAAATATGAAAAAATATTGAAACTCTTTGGTCATTTTTGAGCGAGATGCTAATGGTCTAATCAGATTCAATGAACTATGCTAAGCTATGCTAAAAGTGGTACCGCCAGACCCAGAGATCGGCTGAATGGATTCGAAAACGGTAAAACTCAACTGTTTAACTCTACGGGAGTGTGAAAATGAGCTTATTTTCAAAAAAAAGTGGAGTGTTCCTTTAAACAGTAAGAATGAAGCTTCAATCTTACCCTACCTATAATCATAACCCTTAATAGGGCATGAGCAGATCATATGAAAACATAAGAAAGAGATCATACAAATTTATACGAATTTGCCACCAACATAAAATAGTTACAAATTGTTAATGACAAAACAGTTTTCTTTGTCTTATGAGAGTTTAATTAGCTCTATTTTCTGGCTGGAGGGGCATAAGGTGGTCATTCGCACTCTTTGTCTCTCTCTAGGTGGTCTCTGAGTTCACGACTCATGAATTAGTCATCTGTAGAACTTTCCACAGGGGAGATCGACCTGCTTTGTCTTGTGGCTTTTGACAAAGCCACAATCTTTCACATATACACAGAAGACATACATCACTGCCACATACACACTTCATGGGAAAATATGCCAACTTCCAGAAACACAAAGACAGAAACACGTTCACAATCTAGTTTCAAACCAGTCTCTCCCTCTCTCTCTTTCTACACACACACACACACACACACCTGAATTCAGTAGCACTGCCAGGGCTTTTTCACGTTGAGTTTGATAACCATATTCTCTTAGAAATGATGCCTTTGATGCTCTTGAATTTGCATCTCCAGGCTTCATTCTCACCTCTGGAAAAAAAAAAGAAAAAATAAGGGTAAAATATTTTTTTACCATTCCTACTGATGGTTAGAAATTTAATGTTATAATGAATATAATGTTAAATGTTAAACATAAATATAATATAAATATAATGTTAAACATAAGCATATGTTTTATCATCGAAATGTTTATGTTTGCCACAGGAAATTAATTTGGAAATGTTATTACTGCATCATATTAACTAGACAAATACTTTGAAGTAAAACATAACCCAAATAATTTTCCTTGAATTTTTTCAGCCTCTTTACAGGAATATTTCACCTTCACCACACATTAATTTTATTCATTCATTCATTCTGTGGAACACAAAAGCAGATGTTCTAAAGAATGTTAAAGCTGTTCTTTTCCTTACAAATAAAGCAGATGGTCCTCAAAAAATGAGAAAAAAACTGCTTTCCATTATTTATACTGCAAAATATGATTTCATTACTCAATATTTTTACTCAATATCCAGTACAAATATCTAAACATTCTTAAATCAAGATGCATTTACTTGAGAAGTAAAATGACAGAAGTCTTGTTTTCTGAAAGATGTATCAAAATTAAATCAGTTTTTGCTTAAAACAAGTCAAATAAGTAAAAATTGTACCCCATTTGGCAGATATTTTTCATATTTTATGCATAAACTCAATTTTGATACATTTTTCAGAAAACAAAACTTAACATCTTAATTTATTTTGCTTCTCAAGTTAGTTTTTGACCTTTTTTGTCATTTTTGGAGCTCTTAAATATCCTTCTCTTTGGTTTTATGGAAAAGATCAGCATAGACATTGTTTAAAGGTGCCCTAGAATGTTTTTTCACAAGATGTAATATAAGTCTAATGTGTCCCCTAAATGTGTCTGTGAAGTTTCAGCTCAAAATACCCCATAGATTTTTTTTTCATTAATTTTTTTTAACTGCCTATTTTGGGGCATCATTAACTATGCGCCGATTCAGGCTGCGGCCCCTTTAAATCCTCGCGCTCCCCGCCCCTGAGCTCTCGACTATAATACAGTGCATAAACAAAGTTCACACATCTAATATAACCCTCAAATGGATATTTACAAAGTGTTCGTCATGCATGCTGCATGCATGTGTCGGATCATGTGAGTATAGTATTCATTTGGATGTTTACATTTGATTCTGAATGAGTTTGAGGCTATGCTCCGTGGCTAAAGCTAACATTACACACTGTTGGAGAGATTTATAAAGAATGAAGTTGCGTTTATGCATTATACAGACTGCAAGTGTTTAAAAATGAAAATAGCGACGGCTCTCTTGTCTTCTTGAATACGGTAAGAAACAATGGTAACTTTAACCACATTTAACAGTACATTAGCAACATGCTAACGAAACATTTAGAAAGAGAATTTACAAATATCACTAAAAATATCATGTTATCATGGTTCATGTCAGTTATTATTACTCCATCTGCCATTTTTCGCTATTGTTCTTGCTTGCTTACCGAGTCTGATGATTCAGCTGTGCTGCTTCAGACGTTAATACTGGCTACCCTTGTGTAATGCCTCGATCATGGGCTGGCATATGCAAATATTGGGGGCGTGCATATTTATGATCCCGACTGTTGCGTCACATTCGGTGTTATGTTGAGATTCGCCTGTTCTTCAGAGGACTTTTAAACAAATGAGATTTACATAAGAAGGAGGAAACAATAAGAGACTCACTGTATGTCATTTCCATGCACTGAACTCCTTTAGCACCTTTAACATCTGTGTTCCACACAAATAATAAAACACAGTCAGGTTAATATAATAATTTTGATTGTGCTGTTCCTTTTATTTCTGACTAATAGTAGACACATTTAATGTAATCTATTTATATCTAAATTACGTTTTCAAAAGACATGCCAATATACATGTAGGTAATGCACAAGTAACTTGACTATATTGACTCACGCTGATTGTATTTCACTTTAATTTTTTGTGGCTTATAGCACAGATTTGTTTTCAATAATGGAGCAATCCTATTATTGTTCACACCAACATATTAAAGTACATTGACATGTGCAGAGGTTCATGCTTAAATGAATGGAAAGTGTGGCAAGATGCCAGGGATTTTCTCGAACTCCCAAATGTGCACCGATCACACGTCCACAAAAAGAAGCTCCGAGCCTCGAAATGGAAGAAAAAAACATGCTACTCCCTGTGGACAGTACCATACAGTGTGAGTGTGTGTGTGTTTGAGAGAGAGAGAGAGAGAGAGAGAGAGAGATGGGTGTACAAGAGGTCAAGTAAGTAAGCTTACTCCACAAATTATTTTTTGGTTGAAGAGCGCCATCTAGTCAGTATTTTTAATAGGAGTCATATTAATGAGTAGTCAAAAAACACTCAAGCTAAAAAAAAATTATGAATGAAATAGCGCTTAGAGATAACAGTCATATCAATTAATTCGAAAAGGCTTTTTTCTTTAAACAAAATGAAATATTGTCATAATAATTGTCTTAAAATAATAATTTGAATATGGAAGGCGGTCTGGCGGAAGCTAGATATTTTACTTCATAAATTATTAAATATGGATATCAAACGCATCGCTTCACTTCAGAAGGCCTTAATTAAGCACCCGGAGCCGTGTGGAGTATGTTTATGATGGATGGATGTGGATGGAAGCACTTTCTTTAGCTCATACTCGTTTGGTAATGCTTACTGCCATTATAAAGCTATTATTAATATTACTCTGATTGTGTTCATCAGAAAGAAGAAAGTCATATACACCTAGGATGGCTTGAGGTTGAGTAAAGCTTTTGAAAGTGAACTGATCCTTTAAATCAAATTATTAAAACTGACAATTAGCAGCAATATCATTTAAGAAGCAAAATCTGAAATTACAGATATCTATTTTATGAAACATAAGATATTACATGAGCAAAAATCACTTGGCATAACCAAAAAAGCTAAACTATGTTAATGTAATTGGCAACGGTGATATAAAGTCATAAAATGTAAATCTTTATAAATTCCGTTAGCTTTTGTTTTGATTAAGTCTAGTGGATGAAAAATATTGTGGAAATTCAAAATCATCACTTATACATCACCTTAAAGTATATACCCTTTACTATCAGAAATATATATATTTATAATAAATTAAAATGGCTTTTTAACAGCAGTTATTGCAGTTATCATCATAGTATGCGATCATGCAACACAATTTGTCTGTTGTCAACTCGACTCTTTCAGTGTTTAATTTCATACGAGTGCAAAAAGAACTCAACACTGCAATAAGCTACAAAGCACACCCATTTCCTGTCTGAGCTGGGATACTCTCATAACCATCTACATGAAGGCAACACCTGCACAGGCATTTCCTGCCTGACCTTGAGACTGGCTCACACACACAGACACATATGCACATGCATGCACACACATATAAGCAAAGCAAAATTACTGACAGCCAAAGAGACTATCATACAAGAAATCCAAGATACACACTATGGCTTTGGGAGTTATTTTAATGACAACAATAAAACATGCTTGTAGGATTTAGCATTCATAATAGTGCTGTCAAAATTAGAGCGTTAATGCATGCAATGAATTTTTCAGTTTAACTGCGTTAAAAATATTTAAAGGTGCTACAGAGGATGTTTTGTTTTATACATTTTTGCAATATTACTTGAAACTGTCTTTACTAACTGATAAAAGACTATTTATTAGGTGCACTGAAAGGAATAATATTAATATACATCATCTGTGCAGCGAGGTAGGGCCTTAAAAACATCAGCCAATCGTTTACGCGATCATCACGTAAACGATTGGCCCTCTGGCTTGTCAATCACTGCCGTGACGTTCCTTGTGAGAGACGAGCGGCTGCGCGCTCCAGTAACTTTCCACACTTCACAGGCGCCGCATGCAATGTTTTTGTCAGGAGACAAGAGTAACAACTGCAGATTATGAGTTACCTGCGGTGAGTCCGACATAATGAATCCACTAACACGACACAGCGAATGCCGGTGGTAAACACTCGTGTTCCAATACTCGTGCACGAGTTTTAGGAGGCGTTCCCTCGAAATGAGTTGTGAATGAGGGGGGTTGTTCTTACGCATGCGCTCGTTTCAAAAACTCACTAACAGTCTTTGGTTTCTCAGTTGACGAAAAGATCCTCTGTAGCACCTTTAACACAATTAACACAGCATCCGTTTTTTCCATCATATATATTGGCTAGCATTACATGTGATCATGCTCTCAAGCCCAAAGTATAGTTACATTTTTATGCGTACACGAGGGTCAGCATACAGTGCACGTGGCGTGAATTTCGTCATCGTAAGAGTAAACGTGTAAGTACTTGTAAGTACTTGTACATGCAGGTCACACATGCGCATTTAAATTTTTTTTGTTGCAATAATTTGTTTAGCCACAAGGTGGCAACCATGCCCTGGGGACGTCGATTCACAAGGTAGTCAAAGAAAAACTGCATAAACAAAACAGAACGGTGTTGTGCTGAATTCCAAATTATTACCCCTCTAGTATTGGTAGGTTTAGGATTAGGCGTGGGGGAGGGGTTAGGATTAGGAAATCAGATAGCGACTTCAAGGAGGGGGGTAATAATTAGGCAGGAAGTCGAAATATGGCACAACTGTGCGAAGAGGTTAGAAAGTACATTTTGTACAACTCTAGCATGAAAGAATACAACAAGGGTTGTAAAGCCCAAAGTATAGTTCACTTTTTATGCATATGCGGGGGTCAGCGTACAGTGTGCGTGATGCAAATTTCGTCATCTGAATAGTACGCGCATACTGTACGCGCACCGCCGGATTTTTGTAACCGCGCATAATTGTACGTGCAGGTCGCACATGCACTTTTTATTTTTATATTTTTTTGCAGTAATTAGTTTATCCACAAGGTGGCAAACGTGCACTGGGAGCGTCGATTCACAAGGTAGACGAAGAAAAACTACATAAACAGAACAGCCCGGAACACATGCAAGCTACAGCGACAATGGAGGCTTACATAGACGACAGATTGTGCGAAGAGGTTAGAAAGTACCCTCATTTGGGTATACTTAAAAATTAACGCAAATGCTTTTAAAGTGTTTCATAACTTTATTCAATTTCTGTATATTTCCTAACTGTTAGACAGATAGGAAGGCCACAGGTAAATATTACATTTATTATTATGGGTTTATGTGAAAATTGTTTTAAGTTCACTTAATGGCATCTTTTTTATATATCAATGAAGCCAGTATCACTGACACTAATACTGGTACTGATGTCTCTATGAAACTGATTTCTTTAAACATTATAGACATTCAACATTCAGCATTACAGTATAACTAAAGGCTATTTCAACATTTATTAGGCTTCAAAAAAAATAACTTTTAATTTAAAGCACTATTTGAAAAATATGTTGTCTTTAAGTTGTTTCTACATTAATTTGTAGAGTAACTGTGAAATTATTACAATATAAAATAGTAAAAACGCCAATGTTTTAATTGCGATTAATATGTTTTTTTTTTTTAATCAATTGACAGCACTAATTCATAAAAAAAATGTTAAATTAAATTGAAAGTTTATTCTGCTGTGATTTACACTGAAGAAATGGTGCAGGATAGGATTTACTTTTTAAAATTTCTAAAATTGTACTCAGAAATTGCTAGTACATTTCACAAATAATTACAAATAAATGGCAAGTAACCTAAATGTGAAAAGTTGACGTAGAAAAAGTGAAATGGTATTTTCCTGGTAAAACGTACATTTTATTTACAATGTACAAATTATTTTTTACAGTGCAATTTAGAAATGTAGTGGGACGAACAGTTATTAAATCTTTAAATAGTAATAGTTTTTACATTTTTAAATAATTTTAAATGGCAAATCATGAAGTCTTCATAGTTATAAAGCTCTTATTTACTTAACACCCACTATATATATATATATATATATATAGTTAATTCTGCAATTGTAATTATTTGGCAGAAGTAAATCTGCTGATAAAAATTGATGTGATTATGATTTTTTGCAACTCTATTTTGATAAACAATACTTCAACATTTGCAGAGTAATACTGAATGATATCAAATTTAAATGGGACTTAAATATGATATAGTATGATGTGAGAACAAATTGGTACCATATCCTAAAAACATTATGTTTTCACCTGCCAAAACTTTAGGGAACACTTACATACACACATATACACACACACACACAGATCTCTCCAACCACACCTACTAAAGAGTGCTGGTATTCCCACAGGCAGCGTTCATGTTTTCCACACTGTAAGAGTTGGCGTAATGGCATTATGAGGTCATGGTGCTGGAACAGGAAGTGAAGATCTTTTTCTCTGCGCTCCCATGAGAGAATATAGGGACAGGATGTGTTATGCTAAATGTTGGTGTTGATATGTAGAGATTTGTGGGTCTGGTCAATGTTCTCTCAGCCCGGTTGCGGTCGCTGGAAGAGCTGCGCTGTGATTTATAGAGTAAATCATGAAACATGACCAAAACATTCTGATATGCAAGTGACCTAACAGCTGCTCAAGAAACATTTCTTATCATTATCAATGTTCAAAACTGCCATGATACACTTTTTTTTTTTCAGGAATTTCTTTAATGAACAGAAATGATTTTTTGATTTACCCAAACGTCTTCAAAATAGAGCCATAAAACATTAAGTTGCCAAAAATTATTTACATTTTGATCTGTTTTTCCACTCAAAGCTATTATTATATGGTTTCAGAAGACTTGGAACATAGCAACACATAGAGTATGGTGACTGTGTCCTTTAAAGTTTCTGTCCCAATTCATTGTTGTTCCATGGAAAGAGCGACCAGTGTATTCTTCAAAATATCCCCTTTTGTGTTCAGAAGAATGAAGAGCTGCATATACCTGGAGCTTGGCCAATTCAAATTCCAACTCATGAAATGAAAAGGGACACATTCTGAATTGCATGTACCATTATAGTCGCAAACATGCAAGCACACTCCCATATTCATCCAGACATATGTCCTGTGTCAGTAAACGTGAACTGGCTCTTTGGGCTGACAGAAGATCAGACCCCGCGTGTGACAGACAGCTCTTACAGTAATGCACATTCGCTGTATAGACAGGTGCACATCTTCACACTGTCCTGACTCATCTGTCACAGAGGGAAAAAAGAGACTCAGGAAAAAAGGCATGAAAAGTGGGAGGAGGGAACCGCTGTTTCAGGGCTCCCTGAGGGTGGCTACTCACTGACAGACCGGATCCAGCAGGCCCTGATGGCCTTGGCGGTGGTCCCCAGGTGCCCCGGAGGGTCCCTCTTG
Organism: Ancherythroculter nigrocauda; assembly: GCA_036281575.1. Taxonomy (NCBI): domain Eukaryota; kingdom Metazoa; phylum Chordata; class Actinopteri; order Cypriniformes; family Xenocyprididae; genus Ancherythroculter; species Ancherythroculter nigrocauda. The sequence continues at coordinate 6,936,976 of VTFQ01000017.1, read as the reverse complement.
CGCTGAGGGCTGACAGCTGCTCTTTCCCCTGGGGTGAGACAGAGAGAAAGGGAGAGAGAGTCTATAGAAAGAGTGCCGCCTCAGTTCATGTCTCCGCTACATACACGAGCTGACAGGGTTCTCACGGGGCCAGACTTTTGAGTGCAGGCAAACAAATATACACCGTCAGTTGAAAAAGAAAACAGACCCTTGTACAATTTTATGGTTCTACAGTATATGTCAGGCCATAAATCATCAACTTCTAAAATCTGATAATCAACCATCAGATAAAAGACTACACAGATTATGCCATTTGTTTAACTGAAAGAAAGAAAAAAAGGAATAAAATAAAGAAGATATTTAGCAGATGGGATATATCTCTAACTGTTCCAAAGTCTTCCAGAAACTGACTCAGGCCGCGTTTACACTAGTGCGTTTTCATTTTAAAATGGCCTTTTAAAATAAAAACAATCCTCGTCTACACTGGCATTTCCGAAACGATCTCCGTCTACACTACATGACCAAAAACGCATGTCACATGGCCGTTCATGCACACTGGGTATGCGCGTACAAGTGTAAACACTTGCTTCCTGCGCATGTAGGCAGCTGCAGTATTAAAACAAATGCAGAGTTTAACTGCACAATGGCTGCTAAAAATGACAACAAAGCCAGCAAAGATTGCAGTTCAGTCTCCATGATATTGTTTACACGGTCGTCAAGGATACGCAGAGCGAACGTGGGCAGCCAACGCCTTCGTTTTCAAAAGTCTCTGTTTATACTGAAACGAGGGTTGAAAACGGCAGTAACCGTAGCAAAAGTTATGCATTTTAAAACGAAAACGCACTAGTGTAAACAGGGCCTCATCCAGTCGCAAAAATTTTAGTTATAATTTAAATGAGTCAGGGTTCTGTTTAGTTTTTTAGTTGTCTTTTCGTTCCTGTGTCTTTGGTTTTCTTTCAGTTTAGTTCTTGATTTCCCCTTGTTAGTTTCCCTAGTTACTAATTCGTTTCACCTGTGTTTCAGTTGCTCCCTATCAATTATCGTCTTTATCTTGTGTGTTAATGCTTATTTAGGTCACATAAGTACTAAAACTGATTTTTTATTTCCTTCACGTTTTTCATGACAATGTTGTCAAAATGATCCTGTTCATACGGATCTGCAAAAACTACTAAAAACACTTTATTATACTGGCAGGCCAGTAGTTGGCGATGCCACTTTGTAAAGAAACACTACAAGCCTATAGACTGAACACATAATACACATGCACATGGCATCACCGTTTTCACAGATTCGTGTTTTTGTAGTTTACACAGATACGATAAAGGTATAATTTTCAAAAACTTGCACTTTGAAACCCATTTTCAAAAGCTTGCATTTTCAGGGCCCCAAAACACCATTGTTGTTTAAAGGTGCCGTAGAACGTGTTTTCAAAAGATGTAATATAAGTCTAAGGTGTCCCCTGAATGTGTCTGTGAAGTTTCAGCTCAAAATACCCCATAGATTTTTTTAATTCATTTTTTTAACTGCCTATTTTGGGGCATCATTAAATATGCGCCGATTCAGGCTGCGGCCCCTTTAAATTCTCGTGCTCCCCTCCCACAGAGCTCGCGCTTGCCTTAACCAGTGCATAAACAAAGTTCACACAGATAATATAACCCTCAAAATGGATCTTTACAAAGTGTTCGTCATGCAACATGTCTAATCGTATAAGTATAGTATTTATTTGGATGTTTACATTTGATTCTGAATGAGTTTGATAGTGCTCTGTGGCTAAAGCTAACATTACACACTGTTGGAGAGATTTATAAAGAATGAAGTTGTGTTTGTGAATTATACAGACTACAAGTGTTTAAAAAATGAAAATAACGACAGTCTTGTCTCCGTGAATACAGTAAGAAACGATGGTAACTTTAACCACATTTAACAGTACATTAGCAATATGCTAACATTTAGAAAGACAAAAACAAATATCACTAAAAATATCATGATATCATGGATCATGTCAGTTATTATTGCTCCATCTGCCATTTTTCACTATTGTTCTTGCTTGCTTACCTAGTCTGATGATTCAGCTGTGCACAGATCCAGACGTTAATACTGGCTTGTCTAATGCCTCGATCATGGGCTGGCATATGCAAATATTGGGAGTGTACATATTAATGATCCTGACTGTTACGTAACAGTCGGTGTTATGTTGAGATTTGCCTGTTCTTCTGAGGTCTTTTAAACAAATGAGATTTACATAAGAAGGAGGAAACAATGGAGTTTGAGACTCACTGTATGTCATTTCCATGTACTGAACTCTTGTTATTCAACTATGCTGAGGTAAATTCAATTTTCAATTCGATGGCACCTTAAAATCTAATTATTTATTGCTTAAATAACACATTAAATGCTAAAAATTGTTATATTGTTTTTATCAAAGAACATACAGTTACTTAAAAACTGTATAAAAATGAATCACAGTTAATTGTTTTAAAATTGACACTCCTAGTGTCGATATAATTCTACTATATTTTCTACTATATGGAAGTCAATGGGGCCCATCCACTGTTTGGTGATGACAGAATGACATATTTTTCATTTTTGGGTGAGCTATCCCTTTAAGGGTACACTACTGCAATTAACAACCAAACTAGGCAAGGCACATTTTTGTTCATTTAAACTTCCTGATGGAGAAAGTCCCTAGAAGCCAACATATTTAATCATAAATCACTACTAACAAAAAGAAAGAAACTAAAAGAGTTTGAGACTCTCTGTATGTCATTTCCATGTACTGAACTCTTGTTATTCAACTATGCCAAGGTAAATTCAATTTTTAATTCTAGGGCACCTTTAAATGAACGCCTGAAACAATCAATTTTATTTGAAAACGGTGTTGTGTAAATGGCCCCAAATGCTCCTGTGTATTTTCCTTCGATCTTCTGCGTTGGTTTTTTATTAAAGTCTTTTAAACTAGTGATGACTAAAACAGGCTCAAATTATCATGGTCATAACCTCCAAAAATTTTAGATCAACACCATAGGGAGACACATCACCTTAATATTCAGATTAGTAGTTTATCATTGCAAAATTGCTGCTGATTGCTGATTTTAATTTTTAGTTACAGAAGTATAAATAATAATCTGTATTAATAATTTAGAGGACAAAGTTTGTTTTATTATTCACTTTTTAATGCTATGTGCTGTTTTTTCATCATTAAAGCCATTCTAGGTGTATATGACTATCTTCTTTCAGATGAACAGAATCGTGGCTCCTCCAAGCTTTATAATGAATGGGGGGCGCGATTTTAAAGCCCCAAAAATGCATCCATCCATCATTAATAATGACCTTCTGAAGCAAATCAATGGGTTTTTGTAAGAAAAATATCCATATTTAAAACTTTATAAATTAAAATAACTAGCTTCCGGCAGATGATTTTGGGTGAACTATCCCTTTAAATTAATTAAAAACCCATTTTGTATCCAATGCAAATAAATGTTTATCAAAACCAGTGGCATGTATTTTAAAGAAATTAAAAAAAAAAAAAAAATGAACTCATACATCCATGGAAAATGACATCCAAACCAACTGATTATAAATGATTTAAAGGGTTAGTTCACCCAAAGCTTCCTGAAGCAGTGTTTTGAAATCAGCCATCACTATATAAGTCATTATTTAGTTTTTTTGGCACACCAAAAATATTCTCATTACTTTATAATATTAATATTGAACCACTGTACTCACATGAACTGATTTAAATATGTTTTTAGTATATTAATAGATCTTGAGAGAGGAAATGTCATTGCTGGCTATGCAGGCCTCATGGAGTCATCGGATTTCAACAAAATATCTTAATTTGTGTTCTGAAGATTAACGAAGGTCTTACGGGTGTGGAACGGCATGAGGGTGAGTAATAAATGACATTATTTTCATTTTTGGGTGAACGAACCCTCTAATAAGTGCCTCAGAAAAGTGAAGTTAGTTCTGAGAAAAGCTCTATAGCATCATTTGATTGCAGATGAAGATGCTTATTAGAAATTCAAAAAATTTTAAAGTGACTAACATGTCCAAATATGTTTCAGGGCCACAGTACATTATAGTGTATTTAAATAGCATTCAGTATATTGTATAGAACCAGAATCATTCTGGCAGATGTGTTATATAACTCCACTGCAAAGCCTCAAGTCTTTCTATATACTTAAGGGGAGGGACTTCCTTGGTTTGTTGACTGACAGCATTAATCTACCGTAGAAAAGTCTCTCAGGATTCATCACAGATAGGTGGAGAGAACGCAAACACCCATCTGTGCAGATTTCTCAGGTTTCTCTGAGCATTAGTAATAATAGTTTTCTCTCAGCTGATTACTGACAATTAATGTTGATGGGACGGGACGCGGTTCCACCTCCTGTGAGAAAGCCATGCTGAGACATAATGAAGGCGGAGTCTGATTGGTCAGGACAGCACATGCAAATATGACATGAAAAATGTATGGTCTGTGGTTTGGACTGTTGAAACTTCTGCCGATAGGCTCCAAGTGAATATTTACACAGTTGAAATGGTATAAATATCCCTCATTGTACAGTCAAAAAGAAATTTTGTTAATGTGTTTTAAGATGTTTTAAGCTCTCTGAACATAAGTCCCTCTGTGTGGCATTATATCTTTGGCCTATAAGCAGGAGGAAACAAGGTCATAAAACTCAAATGCATAATGCAAATTTCAGAGAAAGATTTCTGCTATAAATGTGCAATTACTGACAGGATATTGTTCAGTAATTAAGATAATTTGCTGTGTAAGAGGAACAAGAAAACATAGGCAGATGTGGCTTCTGGCTCTTAATTAGGGGCTTTAGGCATGAGACAGATTGAAGTTTCAAGTTCCCACAATTAACAGGTAACGAAAAGTTGGGGAAGGAGTGAAGTGACCATGCAATCATTTATACATACATAGTTTGGCAGTTTAAAGACATACTTGTTTTGAAGAATTTAGATGATTTATATATATATATATATATATATATATATATAATTTTATTTAATTTTCCCCCAGTATATGTGAATGGTTTAAATATAGGATGTTGTCACATAGACTATAATTGCAACCCTTTGAGTCCATCAGTCATTTCGATTCAATTATATATATATAATTTTATTTAATTTTCCCCCAGTATATGTGAATGGTTTAAATATAGGATGTTGTCACATAGACTATAATTGCAACCCTTTGAGTCCATCAGTCATTTCGATTCAAGTGCGAAATGACTGATGGACTGTGAGGGACGTAGACTTTAAAAGAGTTTGAAAGTCAACAAACTACTTCATATTATGTTACACAGTTAAACAGCACATCACAAAACACACACACATACACACACAGCCAATCTAGTCACATACTGTAACTATATATCAATCCTTGTGCAAAATCCGCAATGAGCTCCACGATATGTCCTTTTCACCACCCTGTAGACACAATATCCCAGCATTTATTCAGACCGACAGGTGGACGAGCCAAAAAGGTAGGCCTTGGGGCATTTGTCTAACGTCTCGCAGTTTCTTAAAGCTCCCTTTACCACATTTCCCAGCTCTACCACGGTCAGGATCAGTAACACTGAGTTTGGTGTGGAGAGCTGAAGTTGGGGGGTCTGCAGAAAAAAAGGGTGTGCATGAAGGGGATTTCAGACTCTGCCAGCAATTACCCTCTCTCCTGGGTTTCTAGTGTTTCATTCTTTTTGTTAGTAGTGATTTATGATTAAATATGTTGGCTTCTAGGGACTTTCTCCATCAGGAAGTTTAAATGAACAAAAATGTGCCTTGCCTAGTTTGGTTGTTAATTGCAGTAGTGTACCCTTAAAGGGATAGCTCACCCAAAAATGAAAAATATGTCATTCTGTCATCACCAAACAGTGGATGGGCCCCATTGACTTCCATATAGTAGAAAATATAGTAGAATTATATCGACACTAGGAGTGTCAATTTTAAAACAATTAACTGTGATTCATTTTTATACAGTTTCAGTAACTGTATGTTCTTTGATAAAAACAATATAACAATTTTTAGCATTTAATGTGTTATTTAAACAATAAATAATTAGATTTAAAGAGCTTATTTCTAATCATATTTATTATTTTGACTGGCCAGTGTCATAAACTGGTCTGGCTTTCCAACACGCACAATGAAGGAGATACAAAGAAACAGTCTTTGTTAATCTAAACAAATACTTACAGGAGAAATATCAAAGCTTTGCGCACATTAACAAAAGACAAACTATGAACAGAAAGAACTGAGGGTTTAAATACACACAGGGATAATCAACAGAACAAGAAACAGGTGCGTAACTCAATCAGAACCCATGCAAACAAACTACAAGAACTCAGGAAAACAGTGGCAGGGAACAAAGAAAACGAAACCAAAACAGAACTTGGCTGACAAAAAGTTTGCCGAGGCAGTTCAGAACCACTGATATGACTTGTATATATACAAGCTGAAGCAATCTTATTCAAACAAGGTGTGTTAAACTTGGCCTGTTTTGACTTCAGTTATGTCAAGCACCATTGTTTCTAAGGTTGGCAGGTTTGGTTAGATTAAAACGATTTCTGGTGCAATTGCTCTGTTAGTGCGGTTCATTTGATTAAGTGTGAACGCTGCCATCCAAACCATGGTGTGCACCAAACAAGCAGGCCAAGACCGCTGAAAAGACAAGTCAAAGACATCTAAATGAACCAAAAACAGGACGTTTAGAAACGGATAGAATGCTGAAGCATACCTGTTTTTTTCTCACCATAGGAACTACGTTGCCTATTACAGTTTGGTATAGGCATCAGAAACGCCATCTCCTTGCAGCAGATCTTCATTTGTGTGCATCAGAGAAATTCCTGGCAATGTTTTGACTCTTTAATAAACTCTTCACAAGTTCTCAGCTGGTCAAAATGCCATCATACATATGCAAATATGGCAAGCGTATTTAGCCCACACAGCATTGTTTTGGATGTTGGGTAAATTCTGTCTGGTTTGGTCTTAAAGATGACAGTGTGAACTAGAGATGCATCCGATCTGCCAGATCGATGAAAAGAGAACTCAATTCTACTCTTTTTGTGTGAGAAGTTCGCACACATCCATAGCGCACACACAGAAAGCAGCGTCTCAGACAACGTGCGAGTACTGAATGGAGTTGTCTTCCGCTTCTTCTAATTCACAGAAAATTATATAGTGAGTATCCTTGTAAATATAGTCGGTTATGTCTTAATGTCTTAAAATACCTTTTGTAACTTTAATCATGATTAATACAGTATGTATTTAATTTATACTGTGAAGATTATACAGTGTTATTTTACATTTGTTTACTTCATTTCTGTACCTGAAAACTACTGTTAAACCAACCTAAAAAGCACTGTTTATTTCATATGTATATTTGTTCTGATGTATTTATGTAGGCCTGCTGAATGTTAAAGGTGCCCTCGAATGAAAAATTGAATTTATCTTGGCATAGTTCAGTTCATTACATGGAAATGACATACAGTGAGTCTCAAACTCCATTGTTTCCTCCTTCTTATGTAAATCTCATTTGTTTAAAAGACCTCAGAAGAGCAGGCGAATCTCAACATAACACCGACTGTTACGTAACAGTCGGGGTGTACGCCCCCAATATTTGCATATGCCAGCCCATGTTCCCAACATTATGAAAGGCATTTGACAAGGGCAGGCAGTTAACGTCTGGAGCAGCACAGCCGAATCATCAGACTAGGTAAGCAAGCAAGGAAAACAGCGAAAATGGAAGATGGAGCGATAATAACTGACATGATGCATGATTACATGATATTTTTAGTGATATTTGTAAACTGTCTTTCTAAATGTTTCGTTAGCATGTTGCTAATGTACTGTTAAATGTGGTTAAAGTTACCATTGTTTCTTACTGTATTCACGGAGACAAGAGCCGTCGCTATTTTCATTTTTAAACACTTGCAGTCTGTATAATTCATAAACACAACTTCATTCTTTATAAATCTCTCCAACAGTGTAGCATTAGCCGTTAGCCACGGAGCACAGCCTCAAATTCATTCAGAATCAAATATAAACAATATAACAGTATACAATACTCACATAATCCGACGCATGCATGCAGTATGCATGACGAACACTTTGTAAAGATCCATTTGAGGGTTATATTAAGTGTGTAAACTTTGTTTAGGCACTGTTTAAGGCAAGCGCGAGCTCCGTGGGCGGAGAGCACGAGATTTAAAGGGGCCGCACAGCATAAATCGGCTCATATTTAATGATGCCCCAAAATAGGCAGTTAAAAAAAAATTATTTAAAAAAATCTATGGGGTATTTTGAGCTGAAACTTCACAGACACATTCAGGGGACACCTTAGACTTATATTACATCTTGTAAAAAAACGTTCGATGGCACCTTTAAATGGATCCAATCCATGTTCATTAGAAATTTTTGATGATGCAGCAATAAACTAGCTAGTATAATTTAATACATGCATTTTTGAACTTTGCTAATTTAAAACATGATCAAACAATATCTATTTTAATGACAAATCTTCAAATAAGAGAGCAAGTGACAAAAATGTGACAAAAATATCGGTATCGACCAATAATTGTTCAAATCTGTATCGGCTCAAAAAAATCCTGTTGGTGCATCCCTATTATGAACACCAAGCAAACCTAAATATATTTTCTTTTTTTTCTTTTTTTTTGGTGCAGACCAAGAGAACCAAACTACAAGTGTGAACACACCCTAAGGCCCCGTCCACACGGAGACACGTTTAGGTGTATACGCAAAATGTTGTATCAGATATCCGTTTTGTCCAGACGAATGCGGCGTTTTCAGAAGGTGAATCCAAAATTTTTTGAAACCAGGTCCCAGAGTGTATAAATCTGAAAACGACGCCCTTTCGTTTTCATGTGGACAGCCAATCCGTATATTTTGTGAAACGATGATGTCATCACCCCACGAGTCGACCCTAGTCAGATGCCACTAACAGCACAAAACAGCAACAACAACAACAGCAGACTCTAGATGCTTGTGTTCATGCTGCACAAGCTACTGAGCCAAAATATAGCGTTATTTCTAAGCTTTACCAAAGTTTGTATACGGTGCGCAAGGTTTATGCGCATGCTCCAAGTCTTATTCGCTGTTTTAAGTGTATCTCTGTGGCAGAATTACAGCGCCACTTACTGGTCTGGCATGTGTACTACATCGTTTTGAGCTGGTTTCAGCGGTTTCGTGTGTACGCAGATATTTCTTGAGACGAGGAAAAAAAAAGATTGGATAGGGAAAGATCTGGCTTCGTGTGGACGGAGCCTTAGTCAGTCTTATAACTTGCAACTCACTCAAGTTTAAATATGTGGACAATGTGCCAATTCTTTGTCTTTTTGGAACTTGACAGATCCCAGTCACTACATACCTTATTGAAAAGATCCGCTAGACAATCTGCTTAACATCTCTTCTTTGTGTTCCACAGAAGAAAGAAATTCATGTGGGTTTGTAACAACACAAGAGCGAATAAATGATGAGAGAAGTTTCTTTTTTGGGTGAATTTAAGTTCAATTATTAGTCTTATTATTGCTTTGCATGACATATTTCAATGAACTTTTTTATTGACTCTCACTCAAGCTGAGAAACGAATTGGGTTACATTCCTCCTGAAGGGTTCTCTCACTGCTGATTTTCACACGGTTAATCTATATCTGCTGCTCGCATTCCAGACACACAGCATACTCTAGCTGGGTTGTTTCACCGAGCACATGCTCGCCACTCTGTGATGACTTTAATTGATCTCAACAGCTCTTAAAGATGACAGCCTGAAAACAATTAACACCTTTTCTCAGACGCAGCTGACTCTATACCTCCGGCCGGCGAAGGCATAATATTTGTTTATGCCTATGGGTCATGTCAGCACACTAAGAGTTTACTGTTTTAAAACAGAGATTTCAGCACTCTTTAAGAACAGTGAGAGAACAGCTTTGACAGCCTGGTGTTGGTTTAAGAACTTAAACTCTCCAACTGCCCAGTTTGGAATGAGAGTTTTAGTCCAGTGTCGCCTACACTCCCTATGTTTTGATGTTAATCTAGTAGGGCAAGAAAAAAAAAAGGCAGACTTTTCAAACTGACTAGTGGTTGATATATTTATGACATTGAGGAATACTTTTGCAATGACCTCACCCTCGCAAGTTTTGCAACAAGTTTAATGTTTCCCGTCAGTGCCTTTGAATTAGCCTGTGTGAAACAAATGTCCAACTGTCAATATTTATGCAGCAAATGAACCGTTTTACAACTAGATCGGATAGGGATTGAGTTTTTTAAGGTCCACTGTCTGAAGAGCTTATGTTGGCACCTCTGATGAAAGTTTTGCATGATGAAATTCAGAATACAGGCCACTCTTAGACCGGTGTAAACTGTCAAAAGTATTAGCGATGATATCATTATTTTGACAGTTTGACCTTTGAAGTCAAACAGCATAGCAGGCAAAATATGAGCAACATCCTATAAACCAAGCACTGAAAGTGGGCAGGCAATGTATGTAGGTTTTCTTAAAGGGGTGGCTGATTATGATTTCACTTTTTTAACTTTAGTTAATGTTGCTGTTTGAGCATAAACAACATCTGAAAGTTACGACGCTCAAAGTTCAGTGCAAAGGGAGATATTAGGCAAGTTCGGTCCTAGAGAGCTGCTGTCCAGCAGAGTTTAGCTCCAACCCTGAAAAAAAACCTCACCTGCCTTTAGCCTTAGTAATCCCGAAGAGCTTGATTAGCTTGTTTGTTCAGGTGTGTTTAATTAAGGTTGGAGCTAAACTCTGCAGGACAGTGGCTCTCTAGGACTAAACTTGCCTACCCCTGGTTTAAGGACTACACCAAACAGCTGGTAGAGACTACAACGAGCTTCTTCCTGGGTTGGTGACATCACTAACCCCAAAATTTACATAAACCCGCCCCCGAGAACACGCAACAAAGGGTTGAGGCCATGTTGGGCTGCTTTAGAGAAGAGGAAGAGTTGTTGTAGTAGAGTGTTGTTGCCATGCTGTCATTTTACGCCGGACTGCTTCACAAACGAGGGTCAATTCAAAGCTGGATTTGCACAAAAGATTAACATGACGGCACATGCTAGTCGATGAGATGAACTCCACAGCAACTACATAAATTTATCCACTAACCATTCAGAAACATCCAGATGCAATCTAAAAGTTGTAACTTCTTCCTGAGTCTCCTTGAACACTGTTACTGATAATCCTCATTTTGGCTGCGTGAGATTTCTCCAGCTTTGTTGTTGTTGAGCAACCAAAGCGCAAAGCTGTTAAAGCTCCGCCCTCTTCTGGAAAGGGGGCCGGGAGCAGCAGCTCATTTGCATTTAAAGGGACACACACAAAAACAGCGTGTTTTTGCTCACACCCGAATAGGGGCAAATTTGACAAGCTATAATAAATGATCTGTGGGGTATTTTGAGCTGAAACTTCACAGACACATTCTGGGGACACCAGATACTTACATTACATCTTGTAAAAGGGGCAATATAAAAGGTCCCCTTTAATTTTCTACTTGCACAGTGGATGTCTATGGCACCTCAAATAGCTATATAAAAACAAATTAAGAAATTTGGCAGCATTGGAGAAGGTCGCAATTTTCCTTGTGCCAATTTTGGAGTCCTCTAGCACCTTTAAATTTCAAATGTTCAAGATGAACAAAGGTCTCACCGGTTTGGAACGACATGAGTAATTAATGACAATTTTCTTTTTTGGGTGAACTAACCCTTTAATATATTTTAAATATATTACTAAAGTGCTAAACTTCATCATTACAATGAGTAATTAACTTATAACTCTTAATGACCATAGATGTGACCAAATTATTAAATGAATTCAGTCTGGCCTTTAAACAACCGGTGCTTTTAAGCACCAGTTTGTGTCTTCTTTAGACAAAGAGGCCAAAAAGGAACAGAAAGACCAGTCTAATATGGTCCACTTTTGGAATATTTTAAAGATTTTTCTGCAAATCATAACAGATACATCTAGAGAAACGACAAGAAAGGTCCTGAAGCAGTTTTGCTAAACAATAAGTTGAAGTAAGGTGTAAAAAAACCAAAACAAAACAAAAACAAGCTAACTTAATAGATGTGTTCTCTTAAAAGATTCCTCTCTTTTCACAAACCTCCATGTACAAACAAAGTTCACCTCATTAAAAGCTTGATAAAAGGAGCAATCCAAGTCTATAAATTCAAAAGAGTTTTCTTATCCCATGGGCACAGGTCCCAGTAAACCCCAGATTAGCAATGTGACTTAAAAAGTGCTCATTTTTGCATTACTAGCCAGTTTATTTTGGTAACAGCTCTGGAATGCTTTCCCTCTTGTTGGTTGTGCCTGAAATAAAACCCTTTGTATCCTGGTAAATGCTGCCACACTTAATAAAAAAGGAGCCTCCCTCTATAGTTGTTCACCCAAAAATGAAAACGCTGTCATCATTTACTTTTCTTCTGTGAAACACAAAAGAAGATATTTTGAAAAATGTCTTGGTGTTTGTTTGTTCATAGAGTACTGTATCAGGTGTTGTTTTGGACCCCATTGAATTTGATTGTATGGACTAAATCGGTTCTTCATAATATCTTGTTTTGTCTTCCGCCCGAAGAAAAAGTCATTTGGAACGACATGAAGATGATGAGAAAATTGTTTGCGTGAACTGTACCTTTAAGAGAAAGGATACATTTTCATTTTCAGAATGGTTGTTTTTAAAAGCAGTGCATTAAAGCATATTGTATCTTTGTCTATTTATCAGTCAAACTTGGAAATGAGTATTGTTAAGAGAAACTGAGACGTAAAAGAGAACACCCAGCCCCTAAAACACTGCCAGCTTTTATGTGACAGGCTAAACTGCGGGCAGCTGTTCAGACAAAGGATCTGAGTATAGACTAAGGCAATTGTAATTCAGCATAAACAGTCCATAACAGTGTCAATTGTTTCCAGCTTTTAGGTACTGTAACAAAACTCTGGCATGATGCCACGCAGGCACCGCTTCACTGGTCCAGTGGGCAGTTTGCCCTAAAGGGCCAAAACATGTACTCACAACCGCAGAAATGAACTACAACCGTGTTGATTTTCTGATTCTGATTTAACCAGATGGTTTTAAAGGGTTTTAGAAACTCCACACTTTGCTCATTTTTTTTTCAGGGTCATTCTCAGGCAACAGTTCAATTTTCCTATGCATGTCCTCATGCCTTACTATTGATATAAGTAACAGGAATATAAAATAACTGTGTCAGTATTTCATTATGGTTATATAATATATTGTTTCTTGCACAAAAAACAAGAATAATGACTGAGAAATTTTGGTGTGATATTTGCTGCCTTTTTATATATATTTGCTCATATTTGCACTGATATTCAACCCTAAAATATTTTGAATGTATTATGGAAATAATATGTTTTAAAATAATACTCTTAAGTGTGAAATTGGACACTTCATTGCATGTTCTTTGCAATTAAATGTAAATGTATATAATAGTTAAAATGTATAATATTTTACATTATTATTAAATGCAATTAGCTGAATTTTGGAGTGTATAATTGGGGTATATATACATTATTACTTATTTTGTCTTTGAATATGATTAAAGTGCTGAATATACTGACAAGCATTTATGGTAAAATATATTGTAATGTCATTTCCAGTGAAACATGTATTTAAATATATTTGTAATGATGAAGTTGCAATTTAGTACATTTAAAATATATTAACTTAACTTGATTAACATATTAATCAAAATAATTACTTTTTTAAAGCATGGCAAAAAAAATTAAAATATACTTAAGTGTGTTAAGAAAAATAGTCATTAATGTGTAATGATTTTAAGTACACTTAAGCAGCCCTTTATTTTATTAATATTATATTTTCTGCAAGTATAGTTTAAAATATATATATATAACCACAAACAAATTAAAATGCAAAGAAAATTTCTAGTACTGTTTCCCCTTCTATAATTGGGAAGGCCTAAGTGAATAGATGTTGAACACAGTAAACTGTGTAGATACACAAACTGACAAATCATGCATTTCTTTATTTTGAGAAACAGTGATTGTTTGTTAGAAATGACTTGGGCTGTTGGTTTTGAAAGGGTTACAGACCTGAAGCTGGGACAAGTTTGGCGATCCAGAACTATTTGTCAGGTTTTATGAACGATAATGGACAGAGCTTGTTTATTCAGCTGAGTTTCCCATGGCAAATGCAGTCCAAATCACTGTGCATGGTCACGGACATGGTGCTGTATTTTCTTTTGCTCTCTGCTATAACAAAACAAAGCTGACCAAAAAAAAAAACAAAAAAAACCATAAAACATAAAACAATGCATAATTTCCCATTGTTCTTTGTATGTGTGTGCCATATGGAAACAATTGTCTTAAATACTGTGAAACTGTGTGTGTGTGTGCGTGTTCATTTCTGAACCAAAGTCTTTTTTTTCTTCCAAGTGGTATGCATTTTGCATATCCACATCTATATTATTATTCAACTCCAGCTAAAATGTTTTGTTTCTTGTATTTTTTCTCTGTTACAGCTAAACAAATACAGTTTTAATATGCCATTACTTTACTATTATACATATGAATCAAATGAATTATTGCACTAAACGTGTTCCTCAAAAAGCGCCATTACTGTATGTTACTGCGATAGTATCTTTTTTGTAAGGGGACCAAATACAGATGCCAATTATTTTTGTGTCATGAGTCATATTTTTTTATTAGGTGTAACTGGAATGTGAAGTCTAGGACTCATATATTGTGTATTTTTAGGTGTAATAGTGCCCTCTGTTGGGGAATATAACCCTCAGTCAGAACACTTCAGACCTCTCTGCAGAAACCAGAAAATATGCTCATAAAAAGTATTCAAATCATCCCATAAAGGGAATTTGATTAAATAAATGATCAATTAAACAAAATTAACATACTGATTCAATTGGAATTTGGAAATGTGTTATGTTTTTTTTTTAAATTATGTTGGTTTTAGTCATTCAACAAGTATGTACACGTGTTTTCCCACTGTGAATGAGTTGAATAATAAGCATGAAGCAGCCCTTTAAATGGAAGATCATTTTTCATACTGTTTCATGATGCACTCACAGTTATTGTGTATTTTTAGAATGCTAGAAGTATAAAACTTAGACCAAGTGAAAAACCTAGAAACCATGAAATTTACTTACAACTGTGTGAAAACCTTTACATTACATAAATGGTAACCTAAAAAAAATTAAAGGGATAGTTAAATAGTTAAATTAAATGGTTTAGCTCCTGTGTACTTAACCGATCTTCTATCGCCCTACGATCCTTCACGCTCTTTAAGATCACAAAACTCTGGACTTCTGGTTGTACCTAGGATAGCTAAGTCCACTAAAGGAGGGAGAGCGTTTTCACATTTGGCTCCGAAACTCTGGAATAGCCTTCCTGATAATGTTCGGGGCTCAGACTCGCTCACCCAGTTTAAATCTAGATTAAAGACGCACCTCTTTAGCCAAGCATTCACATAATGCATCTCATACCAGATCAATTGCACATGACTATCTTTGCTTAATGTTATGAACAGCAGCTATGCTAATTATTCTCCATTTGCTTATTTGTTTTATCTCGGGACGCCCATCCCAAGGTGACTAGAGGGTACATCAGCTTCAGTTTGGATCCAGCCTCTTAAGAAGACCTCAGATGACCAACACCTATGAAGAGACGGCGCCAACTCCTTTGAGGACTTCGGAAGACGCAATCATCTGGATCAACATGCACATTCCCAAATTTCTATATATCCTAATTATTGTTAATATGTAATTCATTTTTCCAGGAGCTCATTGCTTCTACCTTCAGTTAAATTGCTAACAGTGATTGTAAATGAATTTCCTAAATTATTACATTATTTGCTAACTGCATTCTTTAAATTGTAATGTTGACATGCATTCTCTGTAAAGCTGCTTTGAAACGATATGTATCGTGAAAAGCACTATACAAATGTGAATTGAATTGAATAGTTCACCCAAAAATGAAAATCACCCTCATGTCGTTTCAAACCCGAGACATTTGTTTATCTTCGGAACACAAATTAAGTTTTTTTTGTTTAAATCTGAGAGCTTTCTGTCCCTCCATAGACAGTCTTTGGAACTTTGATGCTTCAAAAAGCTCATAAAGAGATCGTAAAAATAATCCACATATGAATTGAGTGGTTGAGTAATTTAGGGCGATTAATGACAGAATTTTCATTTTTGTGTGAACTAACCCTTTAATATCCAAGTCCAAAATATTATTAAATATCAAATTGAATACATTCATTTATACCAACAAAAAAATATGGGTTAAATCAGGTTAAAATAGCTCTTTAACTTAAAAATTGCAGGACACACACGGCCACTTTATTGTTATACCTTGCTAGTATACCAGGTTGGACCCCCTATTGGCTTCAGAACTGCTTTAATTCTTTGTGGCAACAAGGTGCTTTAAACATTCCTCAGAGATTTTGGTTCATATTGAACTGATAGCAGCACACAGTTCCTGCAGATTTGTCAGCTGCACATCTATGATGTGAATCTCCTGTCCACCACGTCCCAAAGAGATTGAGATCTGGTGACTGTGGAGAGCATTTGTGTATAGTGAACTCATTGTCATGTTCAGGAAACCAGTTTGAGATGATTTGAGCTTCATGACATAAAGCGTCATCCTGCTGGAAGTAGCCATCAGATGATGGTACACTGTGGTCATAAAGAGACGGTCATGGTCAGCAAAAAATACTCAGGTAGGCTGAGTATAGGGTACAGGTAGGCTAAAGTAATAAAAACATAACAGTTCATTATGTAAGGTCGTAAAAAATGACCGTGATTTTAACAGTAAAAGACTGTAAAAATGCTGCGGTGAAAAACTGTTAATTGGTTTACAGAAAGTTCCCGTACTATATACAGTGAATAACTGTAATAGATCTAACGGTACATTTAATGTAATTTTACGGTAAAGTACCGTTAGATTCACAGTTTTTGGAAGTGAAAATAACAATTCATTGTAAAATTTACAGTAAAAAACCGTAAATTGACATTCCCACAATTCCCTGCGTGACACTTCACATTTGATATATTTTCGTTGAAATAACTCTGTTTCTTCTTAGTTTTTCTCATTTTTTTCTAATCAGTTATGTACATTAGGGTTTTATGTTACACCTAATGTTGTTAAATTAATGTTTATTGCATTTTTAAAATGTCATGTGTGTTACCATGATGGTGTTTAGTGTGTGTGTGAATGACACTGTGTGCACCTTCTATATGTTAGTGCTGTCCTTCTCAGCTTGTGGAAAAGCTGCTTGTGATGAACTTTGATTAATCATGTGACTCTCATCACCACTGTGTTTGGTGATATAAAGGTGCTAAACAGATATTAGTACTTCATTAGGTTGGTAAATTCACATTAATATCAGTTAATGAAATATGTTATTTTACCGTAAATTTAACAGATTTTTTTTTTTTACGTTGCTACCGTATTTTTTACGGTAAAATTCTGGCAACCACAGCTGCTGGTATTTTACTGTAAATTTTACTGGGATTTTTTTTTACAGTGTACCACTGAAAGCGTAGTTATGTTAAGTTACAAAAGTTATTTAGTCAAGAGCAGCGAGTGATTTTCTCTTTGTCTTTTGTTCTTTGATTAACATGATGACAGCAGCAGGAGTTTTAGGCTGCTGTCACTTTAACATCTTATGCACAGATCCAATATACTGTTACACAACATGCGATTTCTTTCTCAAATGTTTACATTCCAAAACTGATTAGTTTACCTGAATACTTGCCAAGATGGACATTTTGACAGAATTTTATTACTATTTGACTATTTAAGTGCAATGAGCCACGGAAAAGAACAGATTTCGGTACTTGTGTGCTGTTTGAGAGGCGGCTTCTGTGTGCGTGCCATTTATATAGTAGATCAGTGGTGTGCTTGTTTTTGGTGTGAGTGCAAAACCTGCAGGAATGAGTAAAATTATATGCAATACCCGCAACCAAGCACCAAAATTCATACCCTGTAACTGTAATCCCTCTTGTTCGAACTGCATGCTCTAAGCGGGACTCGAACCCTAGTCCACCAGCATAGGAGTCGGGCGCTCTACCAAGGAGGCTAAAGTCCGCCTATTGAGATCAGGGGAGTGAGGTTTATGACAGTTATACTCACCCCCTAAACCTCACTCCCATCAGGTGAAAAAAAAGTACATTTCTATAATATACTTAAAGTGCTCTATTTTCGTGCACTAATTTTGGACTTAAAGCTGTACTTAAAAATACAACATGAATCCATTTTCCTAAACCGTGTTTTTGTCTTATCCTGAATCATTATGGTACACTTATAATAAGTGTTTATATTCGGACTATTTCAGACCGGACTGGTAGGACTCGCCGCAGAGTATCACAGTAACTGCGTGACTCGCCATAGACATACACGGAGAAAAGTAGCTCCGGCTAGAATGTTCCTCCGCAAGACGCGTGCAGTTCTGTTTATTAACCGCTAGAGGGCCAAAAATCGCGGACAGCAGCTTTAATATACTAAAAATTCTTCTTTAGTACTTCTTAAGATCATCTTAAGAACATCTAAGTGTACTCAACTGTGCTATTTTGAGACAGCATGAAATATGAACTAAAATTTTAATATACTATCTCTGTATTTAGATACCATTTATAGTACATTTGAACCCACAGTTTACTACAAGTGGTAGCTAAATATATTTTTTAAATACAGAGATAGTATATTAAAAGCACATTTTAGTTCATATTTCATGGTGTCTCAAAATAGCACAGTTGAGTACACTTGATGCTCTTAAGATTATCTTATTTTTAGTATATTAAGTACAAAATTAGTGCGCGAAAATAGAGCACTTTAGGTATATTATAGAAGTGTACTTTTTTTTCACCTGGCCCATCAGGGTCACGGCACCAATGTAATCCCTCCTGTTCGAACCGCCCGCTCTAAGCGGGACTCGAACCCCGGTCCACTGGCATGGGACTCGGGCGCTCTTACAAGGGCTACGACAGCTCTCACTGGCCTACAACAGTTACTTAACAACACTATTCATCCAGAGCGAATGAGACGAGTGAGTGAAAGGAGGTGTCAAACTGTCAATTCACTGTCGAAGAGAAGAGAGAGCAAGAACGCACAGCTAGTATCGGTGTATCAATACTATGGAAAATGAGTAGGCCTACAGTATCGATACAACACTAGCGTGCATACATATATTTTATATTATACTATCAAACTGTCTCTGCATGATAGGCCAGTCCTTGGCAAAACAAAAAACAAAAACACACATCTGGAGCAGTGGGCAGCCATTTTGCTGTGGCGCCCGGGGAGTGATTGGGGGTTAGGTGCCTTTCTCAAGGCCAGCATTGAGAATCAAACTCACAACCTTCGGGTTACCAGCCTGACTCTCTGACCATTAGGCCACAACTGCCCCCTAGTAACAGTAAGTAAAGAGTAAATACCAAGCCCACAGATTCCAACCCACTAAAAGAAAAATTAACTTACAATGCTGTGCTAAAACTCAATACCTAGAGGTTAACGATTAAAAGCGACGATCGAGTAAATTGATATTCGGCCATTTATCTTGCACCTCATCACAGCACGTTTTAACATGCCACAGCACTTTCTCAGTCGGTGGGCCCACATCTAAGTGCCTCCCATGGACATTGTTTACCACTTTACCCCTCCCGATTGCCACATCACTACTGAATACTTTATCGGCAGCCACAAAACAGCCTCAGCTGTCAATCTCTGCTACTCCTTTTAGTTAATCTGATCAAATGGTTTCTGAGTGTCCTGACGTCCTCATCTAGACTTCAAATCTGCCTGCCCACAATGGTCTCTCGGCTCCCTCGAGTGCTAGACTTTGAGGACATTAAGTGCCGTCTTGTGTCTGTTGTCACTCTAGACAATCGATGTTTCTTGCTTGTTTGATTGTCATCAGGTTAATGATTTATTCATACCATGTGTTTATGTGAAAGGTTGCCTTTTTTATCTCCATCTGAGTCCATCTTTAAAATCTCAGCATTTCACTGGAATTCACACATGGAGGCAATATGACGCAGACTCTTGAGAAATGGACCCTGAATTGGAGATGACATCAGGAAACGGGTGGCCTAACCTTCCCAGATGTCCGCTGTCTATCACAAAGACGAGCATGATGGAATCAGGATGCCAAAGTGCTGCAGGATTAACAGACTTTCAAGGATAGCTCCTTTCTGCCATTTTATATTTGGGCTATGAAGGATCACAGTGTTTTCTGAATGCGTAGCTGTTGTTTTTGACTGCTGTTGTTAGGCTTGGTGTCCTCTTGTTGAAGGGTGTACTGGAAATGTCCATTAAGTTTTGACAGAGACATTTGGTGAGCTTTGTCCCAGTTTCCAGAGTCAAAAGATGATAGAGCGACATGTATTATTACTAGCTGCAACTTAAAACCTGTTGTCAAACACAGTTCCTGATTTTGGCACAATGCTTGCAATTCACTAATTCTGTGATAAATATAAAACTTATCTATTAATCTATTAAATCAATAGCATATGCAAACATGTGGATGGCTGTGATTTGGCTGTAGACATGAGGCAGCAGGACAAGTAGCCTATGGAAAAATAAGTAAAGAAATGTAAAGAAAGTAAAAAAGTAAAGAAAACGAAGACAGTCCAGCTTAATTTCATGGCAATCCATATGTTAAAAAATAGGTGGCTAATTTATATGATTTGTACAATCTGCTCATGCCCCAGTTATGGTTATGTTTAGGGGTGGGGATAGTGGTGGAGCTTTACTTTTTTCCAAAAAAACATATGCTTTCGTGAATTCTGTTTTGAATTCATACAAAATTAAAATACTTAACAAAAATATGTCATTATGTAAAATTAAAAAAATATTTAGCCAATGTTTTGTATGCTGTGGACAATCCCAAAGACAATGTGTGTCAGTCACTAATAATTGCGTGGATCATTCATTTTGTATTTCATATTTCTACTCACATAAAAAAAAAAAATCTGCCTAATTCACAAGTGCGATCGCACATGATTTTTTTTTTTAACCTTGTCCTAATGTTAATGAAGCTGGAGTGTTCGACCGCGTGGCATTTTTGTAACTCTACAGGTGAATAAGGTATTTTATTGAACAGATAAATTACCATATCAGCTCTAAGATAGTTCATTGTAAAGCATTATCTATTGTAAAGGGTCATTTTAGTATTCAATTTTAAGATGCAATATGTAAGATTTTGCAGTACAATATCCAAAAACCACTAGGCCAGTGTTATATATTTTGTTCACTTGAGTACTTACAATATCCCAAATGTTTGCAACTCTTTGTAAATCGTGAGAAAATTGCAATTTTAACCAAGGCTCTGGGACGTGTGAGGAGTCGCCTGTCAATTGCGTCATACCCGCGTTGTTTTATTTTGTAGAAACCATGGAAACACCAAAGACACTTTAATATTTTACATGTTTTAATAGACAAGGGAACAACTGTTTGGTTACGTTTATAGACAGAAAACTAATTGTTGTTATATAGCTCAACACGTTTAGTCTTATTTTTTAAATCTAATTTTCTTGATTTTTTGTGAGTACCATGCTTTACCATGGCCTCAGAGAAAAACACTATTTTGTGAAGTAGCTAACAAAGCATAATCAGATGCAGCTTTATTTTTAGTAACAGTAATACAGAATTTTCTCCATCATACAATACGTTTTAAAATTAATTGCATGCCATTTATCAACACAAGCCATCCAGCATTTAATATGATATTCTAAAATCGATCTTACTGCAGTGTGCAACAGTGTCTCACAGCAGCCCCCGAGCGAACGCACAGAGTAACTGTGTGTTCACACCGCCGGCGGCGAGAGCGTCAAAGTGACGCTAGTCATTCATTTTCAATGAGAGCCGGCGGCGAGCACCGGCGAGAGCGGCGCGGCGCGTCTTGGACGGGGAGAGCGTCGAGGAGAGTTGAAATCAGGTTAACTTTATGGTAATGAGCTATGACGCTGTTCGGAGGCAACCAATTGGAATGTAGAGGTCCTCGCTTGAGAGGCTTCCGATTGGTTGACGCGACTTGTCATTTACTTTGACCCTCCCGTCGGCGGCGGTTTGAACGAACAGTACAGCGTTGTTGGCAGGGCGGCCAAGGCGATTGTTGACGCTCTCGCTGGCGGCGGTGTGAACGCACGGTAACGTTATAACATCATTGTCAACACACTCAAATGTATCTAATATGATAAACAGAGCTGTGTTACCTCATACTCATGACCGGAAAAGCGGAAGCGGCGCCGGCGACTGTGTCATAATAAAAGTCCCGCTGCTCGTGAGGCGTGTGTTGCGCAATCGCTCCAGCTCCTCGTTCAGCTCCCACAACACTCGCTCCTGCTCTGCTTCATACTACAGTAACGTTAATAATCACATCCATGAACATGATTTCTTCCTGAGTCCAATCCCGACTGTTTCCACTGGCTGTGATGTGAAGACCACATGTCCCAAGATTCTGCGCTCAAACTTGGCATCATCAAGCTACGCCTTTGTTTTGAATAGGCTTCTAGCGACCTCTAGCGGACAGAAATAGTACATATTGCACTTTTAATTCAGTTCACTTTTATTTATTTATTTAGTTTTTGTATGGTGCTTTTCACAATACATTGTTTCAAAGCAGATTTACAGAAAATGCATGTGTCTATACATTAAGATATAGAGTGATCTGTTATCAGAAGTGACTGTGTCCAAGTAATGTATTTCAGTAATGTACATATACGAAGAATGGAGTTAGCTAACATCATGTATTCATTTTAGGCAGAAACAATGAGTTAATTGAAGTAATTATTGTTGTGAACATAATGATTACAATATATAGAAAATTTAGCATTGGTGCATGTTGAATCAGAAGAGGAGTTGGAGTCATCTCTTCACAGGTGTTTGGGCATCTGAAGTCTTCATAAGAGGCTGGATCCAAACTGTCTCTAGTTATCTTGGGATGGGCATCCCAAGATAAAACAGAAAAGCAAATGGAAAATAATTAATGTAGCTGTTGTTCATAACATTTCAAGCAAAGATAATCATATGTATTTGATCTGATATAACTGGAGTACAAGGTTATGAAATGTATTATGAGAATGGCATAAGTTGCTGTCAAATATAACACCCAGACTTTATACAGTAGAGGATGAAGTAACAGTCCATCCTTCTAGATGCAAATTGTATTATAAGAGATTCTGTGTACAGGTTTTTGGTCCAATAAGTAATACCTCAGTCTTATCTGAATTTAATAGGAGAAAATTAATGGTCATCCAGTATTTTATATCTTTAACACACTTTGTCAACTTGGAAAGTTTAGAGATTTCATCTGGTCATGATAAAATATATATGTGAGAATCATCGGCATAGCAGTGGAAACTAATTCCATGTTTTCTTACAATATTACCAAGTGGCAGCATGTACTGTATATTGAAAACAACAGAGGGCCTAACACAGATCCTCACAGCATTTGCAGTAATTTACTGAGGTTATCTTAGATTTGTCCCCGTTTAAATAGACAAAATAGTAACTGTCTGATAGGCACGATCTAAACCACCTTAATGGCCGTCCCTGAATACCAGTGTAATATTGTAGTCGATCTGTTATGATAGTGTTGAATGCAGCACTAAGATCAAGTAACACTTGGTCAGAAGCTACAAGTGAGTCATTTGTAATTTTAATGAGCACAGCTTCTGTGCTATAATGAGGCCTGAATCCTGACTGAAATTTAAAACATTTTTGCAGGAAGGAGCACAATTGAGCAGACACAACTTTTTCTAGTATTTTAGACATAAATGGAAGATTTGAAATGGGTCTGTAATTTGCCAGTTCATTTGGATCTAGTTGTGGTTTCTTAATGAGAGGCTTAATAACTGCCAGCTTGAACGGTCTTGGGACGTGACCTAGAGATAAAGACGAGTTGATAATATTGAGAAGAGGCTCTTCTGCAACAGGTAACAACTCTTTCAGGAGTTTAGTTGGTATGGATCTAATAAACACGTTGTTGGTTTAAATGCAATGATAAGTTTATTTAGCTCTTCCTGTCCTGTTCTTGAGGCTGAATCATAAAATGCTGTCAAAGGTTGTACATTTACAGTTGTATTTCTGATGGAGTCATTACTACTGAACTGGAATATTACGTTCAGGTGATGTCTGTTTATTTGTTAATCTAGCCACTGTACTAAACAAAATCCCTGTACTGTTTTGGTTATTGGTGATTTTGTGGAGATGCTCAGCCCCAGCTGTTTTTTGAGCCTTTTTATAACAGGAAGTGCTGTCTTTCCACGAGACTCTAAAGAACTCTAAATTAGTTTGTTTCTATTTGCACACTAGATTATGAGTTTCTCTCTTGATAGCATGAGTAATACTGTTATACCATGGTGCAGTACTTTTTTTCTCAAACCTTTTAATCTGATGGGTGCAACAGTTTCTAATTATGGTTGTTGTAGCGCTGTGCTGGAATTTATTTCCAAGGGAGTACCGTGTATACAGTTGCAAGAAAAAGTAAGTGAACCATTTGCACAATCTGTGAAAATGTGAATAATTTTAACAAAATAAGAGAGATCATGCAAAATGCATGTTATTTTTTATTTAGTACTGTGCTAAATAAGATATTTTACATAAAAGATGTTTATATATAATTGACAAGAAAAAAAAAAAAGCATGTGAACCATTGGTTCTTAATACTGTGTGGTTACCTGGATGATCTATGACTGTTTTTTTTGTGATGGTTGTTCATGAGTCCCTTGTTTGTCCTGAGCAGTTAAACTGAGCTCTGTTCTTCAGAAAAAAATCCTCCATGTCCTGCAGATTCTTCAGTTTTCTAGCATTTTTTGCATATTTGAACCCTTTCCAGCAGTGACTGTATGATTTTGAGATCCATCTTTTCATGCTGCTCAAACACAACTATTAAAAAAGGTTAAAATATTCTCTGATGCTCCAGAAGGAAACACGATGCATTAAGAGCCGGGGGTGAAAACTTTTGAACAGGATGAAGATGTCCCAATTTTTCTTATTTTGTTGAAATATCTTTTTTTTTTTTTCATTTAGTACTGCCGCAACAGAAGATACTTGCATGTTTCTCAGAAGAAAAATTAAGTACAATTTACCTTGATCTTCAAATTCAAAAAGTTTTCACCCCCGACTCTTAATGCATCGTGTTTCCTTCTGGAGCATCAGTGAATGTTTGAACCTTTTTTAATAGTTGAGTTTGAGTCCCTCAATTGTCTGCAGTGTGAAAAGATGGATCTCAAAATCATGTCACTGCTGGAAAGGGTTCAAATTGATTCAGACAGTGTAAATATGCTTTCCTTTGACACGAATAAAGTCAGTTTTCGTGTTAGTGTCACATGAACCGAATTAATGATAATGTCATTAATTACTCTCCCTCATGCCGTTTCACACCCGTAAGACCTTCGTTAATCTTCAGAACGCAAATTAAGATATTTTTGATAAAATCTGATGACTCTGTGAGGCCTCCATAGCCAGCAATGACATTTCCTCTTTCAAGATCCATTAATGTACTAAAAACATATTTAAATCAGTTCATGTGAGTTCAGTGGTTCAATATTAATATTATAAAGTGACGAGAATATTTTTGGTGCGCCAAAAAAACAAAATAACGACTTATATAGTGATGGCCGATTTCAAAACACTGCTTCAGGAAGCTTCGAAGCATTATGAATCAGCGTATCGAATCAGCGGTTCAGAGCGCCAAAGTCACGTGATTTCAGCAGTTTGACGGTTTGACACGCGATCCGAATCATGATTCGATACGCTGATTCATAACGCTCTGATGCTTCCTGAAGCAGTGTTTTGAAATCGGCCATCACTATATAAGTCGTTATTTTGTTTTTTTGGTGCACCAAAAATATTCTCGTCTCTTTATAATATTAATATTGAACCACTGTACTCATGAACTGATTTAAATATGTTTTTAGTACATTAATGGATCTTGAGAGTTTGAATGGCTTTGCTCTCAATGCAGGCCTCACTGAGTCATCGGATTTCAACAAAAATATCTTAATTTGTGTTCAGAAGATTAACGAAGGTCTTACGGGTGTGGAACGGCATGAGGGTGAGTAATAAATGACAGAATTTTTTTTTTTTTTTTTTGTGAAGAAACCCTGTAATTATTTGACAATAATAAAAGTATAATTCATAACCATTTAGCTCAGTGTAGCCACTAATCTGATTAGTTCGATTTAAAATATCTCAGAGAAACACATTTGTCTTAAGACATAAAGAACATGCCTGTTTTGGTTGTGCAAAATTTATAAACTAACCTCGAGAAACATAATATAAAAATCTAAAACTGCATTTCATGACCCTTTTAAGTGATTCACTAATCAAGTGCTTTGCGTTGTACTTGGAGCGTTACGTTTCTCGAAAAACTACATTTCCCATGATGACCGCATACGACGTCACGCCCGCGTCCGCTCCCTCTTGACGCACAATACGCGTCACCGTAGTAACTGGCCGACCCGCTGTGCTGCTGTGTCGATTAGCGCTGGAGAGGCGGAAGGGGCTGAGGGATTCTGTTATTATCGGTAACAGATATCCGAGTCCACCTGTGTTTTAGTGCGGACTGGACGACGAGATATTGAGGCGGAGAGCCCCTGCTAAAGCGCCGAGATGTTGAATATGTGGAAAGTCAGGGAGTTGGTGGATAAAGCGTGAGTATGCCCGGGCTTTTGCTTTCTAAAGAGCTTGTGTGTCGATGCAGAGGCCCGTTACTTATGAAGGTGCGGATCCCGTGACGTCACGCCCTCAGCTGATCACGAGCGCCACACGATTAATATAACAGTATGATCTCTCATATTTCACGATTTTAAACCTATTTATGTTCCCTTCCCGATCATGCTTGTTCTTCAATTAAACCTACACAATTTACACGCTTATTTTTATTTTTTGTCTCTGGGCTGTGTTTCAAACCCCAGTGAGCTGCCTACCTAGGCAGCATCTTTGGGCATGACAGGAGCGTGCAGCATTTTGGGGCATAATAGGCGCGTTTTGCCTTCATATAATGCTCTCAAAATGTTGACTAGGTAGACAGCTTACAACTTTCAAGATACATTCTTCTCATCTGTACATTTTTCTTGCCAACACTGTTAAACCGCTAAAACATCTCTTTAGTCAGCAGCATATGAGCTTGAATGGTCTCTGACGGTATTTCTCCTCCTGTCATATCTATTTTATTTGTGTGTATAATGTTGGAGTTTGTGTTGATAAATGTGATACGGTTCAGAGGCCCGTTATACATGCTAGCTAATTAGCCTATTAGCTTAGCTAAAGGCACCATGCTAAATTCATATGTGGAATGAATAACGGTATCGCTCAGCCTTAACATCACAACACACACGTTTATAATAACAAATTTGACGATTCAGCTGTCAACCCTAAAATACCACGCAGAATGACCTTAGTAGTACATGTGGGCCTTGTTTTGCTCCATCAGTGCTGAATGAGTTTCAGTTCAATCCTTCAGATGATTTATTTTGCAAGTGATGGCCACTGTTTATGGTGCAAATTGATGAGAAACATCATAATTCGTTTTGATTTTAAAATGAAACGTGGTCCTTTTTTATTGTGAGCACCGTATTTTATCTTTGAAAACAAACTGCATGGCTTTTCTCAAGTTTTCAGAAAGTTATTGCATGGGTATGTGCTTTATCCCTGGTCACAACCTAAAGGATTAGTCCACTGTTAAATAAAATTTCCTGATAATTTACTCACCCCCATGTCATCCAAGATGTTCATGTCCTTCTTTCTTCGGTCGAAAAGAAATTAAGGTTTTTGATGAAAACATTCCAGGATTGTTCTCCTTATGGTGGACTTCAATAGCCTCCAAATGGTTGAAGGTCAAAATGACAGTTTCAGTGCAGCTTAAAAGGGCTTTAAACGATACCAGACGAGGAATAAGGGTCTTATCTAGCAAAACGATCGGTCATTTTCTACATAAATACAACTGTATATGCTTTATAAACTCAAATTATTGTCTTGCATGTGCTTCTGTAAGTTGAACAGGAAAGGCGTAGGACATACAGCGTAAGCTTTTTGAAGAATGCGGAAAGCGGAAGCATGTACAAGGCGATAATTTGAGTTTATAAAGCATATACAGTTGTATTTTTGTAGAAAATGACCACTTGTTTTGCTAGATAAGACCCTTATTCCTCATCTGGTATTGTTTAAAGCTCTTTGAAGCTGCACTGAAACTGTCATTTTGACCTTTAACTGTCTGGAATCCATTGAAGTCCACTATAAGGAGAATAATCCTGGAATGTTTTAATCAAAAACCTTAATTTCTTTTCGACTGAAGAAAGAAAGACATGAACATCTTGGATGACATGGGGGTGAGTAAATTATCAGGAAAATTTTATTTGAAAGTGAACTAATCCTTTAAACTAGATTGACTGACAGAAATGTTTTTTTTTTTTCAGTATGACATAATAGAAAGTTGCCAACAATAAAGTTATATACAAAGCATCCTGTTGCTTGTCTAACCAGCAAAAGGATGCTTTACTTGCTCTGCAAAATAGTTACCAATGTGATGATCTCAAAACACTGGTGTAAATTTTTCCTAAATGACTAAACAGAAATTAATCTTTATCTGCTGGTAACATCATTATATCATCCAAAGACCAAACATCATCTGTATCTTAAAGTTTCATTATACTGTTTTTATTAACATGACCTGTCAGTGAATTGCTGAGGAGGATATAAAAGCTCTCAAACAAGTTGAAAAAACAGACAAAAATGGTCTCAATCTCAATATCTTTGTTGTGACATTCCCATGACCTACTCAGAAACAATGATTTGATTGTATTAAGTCTAAAGGTAAACCATGAGAATTAAATTTTACCTGGTGGTTAAGAATACATTTCTTAATCCAAGGTACCAAGGAACATTTTAACTATAGAACTTACTGTTTAGTTGTACTTTTTTGTCAGTTTGCCCTGTTTAGTGGTGCATTTCTGTTTTATACTACGGGGCTGTTGAATGCTCAAATCTGATTGGTTGACCAACGTTCTAAGGTGTGCATTTATTTTCAGGGAAATGCACAGCTAAAGTAGTTCTCGCAGGTCTTGACCGCATTGCAGTTCCATATGACTTCGCCAAATGTATCTGTTATCTCAGTAGTTAATAACTGTATCAACGGTATTATTCTGCTATCAAGGCTCAAGCCTAGGGTGACCACCCATCCCGCATTTTGCGGGACAGTCCCGAAATTGGGAGCTTTGTCCCACATCCTGCAAGACTTAAGTAGTGTCCCGCATTTCATTTATGTATGTATTTTTTTCATCCCTGAAATTACAATAGCCTACCATATTAAGAAATATAATAAAAACTATTGCTGCATCCCAATTTGCCTACTTATACTACGTCCTAAAAGTATGTACTGTTTTTGTGAAGAGAAAGTACATACTTTTGAGTGTGTAGCAGAAGAGTATGCAAGCTTTGGGACATACTCCCTCATCATAATTGCATCTTTAACGGACGTTCTGTCGCTTAGTTATGCAACCTGTAACTGTTTAAACTACTCTGTCAATCATCTTGTCACAGTTAAAATCCTCCACATTCAATGAAATTTAATTTCCTACCATTTCGGAGAGAAATGTAGTTGCACGTAGATCTGCCAGTCATGGGTCTTTCATGCAGAGAACTCTCCTCATCATTGTATAATGATGCATTTAAAAGTTAATGACCAAACGCATCGTTATAAAAGTTCACAATGCTCTTGCAGATTAAATATAATGTGGATAACATTTAAATATCTTTTTGTCAGGTTAGATACTGATTAATAATCACTCAAGCCCATTTATCTTAACCACTCTGCTTAAACGTCGGTCTCGCAAATACGTTATGTTTGTAGTTTTTTAACACTTTTTACTCGTATTTGTAGTTCTAATCGAATCCTCGTCCACAGCGCAATGTGTTATGGGCAATATTAGCCGTTAGAAGTGTGCACGGATCTGCACTTCGAATTCTAACCGGAAAAAGTAGACCATCCGGGGATCTTTGGAATACTTATTTCAACATACTACTGATTCTTATTTCGAATACTATTTAGGATAGATAGTATGCGAATTGGGACGCAGCATATGACTGGCATTTAAAAATCTATTTGTGCAGCCGTCATATTCTAGCTGTGAAAGACCAACCAACGCAATCATAGAGAGAGGTTTTCCCGCTGATGACAACTGAGTGGACAGCGCAAAGGAATAGCTAAGTGCGTGCCTTATCAAAGTCGAAAAACACAACTACAGCAAGGATTCCATCTCACATACTGGATAAGAACCTCAAGAGCTGCTCAAAGATGCCCAAATTGATGATTTAAAGCATTTAATCATCCATCCTGTTGTTAAATATTTCCAACGAACATGCGGCGATCCCGTGGATGCTCAAGCGCCACCCACGGAAATGGTCAAGTGCCTACGGAAAAACACAAGATATTCTCCATGTATTGATGTAAAATCAATATTTACATAGTGTAATAGATGTAAATTCACGTGTTTCGCATTGTCCCACAAAATCACTGTCCTGCAACAGATCAGTAGCTAGGTGGTCACCCTACTCAAGCCTCCGTTACTAGTTCTAAAATGACATTTTGGAATTGGCAACGGAGGCTTGTGATGAGATGCGCAAGAAATTAGTCCCGCATACGAGTGTTTTGAGGACAAACACCTGACAAATGTCTTGAAATACAACATCTTGAGGTGTGGTGACCGTAGTATAAGCGGAATAATTGAGTCCGCTTGAACACCTTGGATGTGCATTATTTTCTAAGAATTCAACAGCCCGTCGTCAATTATTCCTTACATAATCAACCTTTCACAAATGCTTGAAGGATTTTAACCTCTGCAAAGTTTGGTGAATAGGCTGTCCAATATAGCTATAAAATACAAAAATCTTTACTATCTTTCGTGTCTTCTTGCGCATGAATATTTAAATTTGCAAGGCTTAAAAATGTGCAAAGGATAAACTGTTGTGAAGATGCAGCACTGGCCTTATCGTGACATTGGCAGTTCCATCAATTGTCCTGAGCGTTGTTAACGCTTGCACCGAGTAGTCCGTATTCTCAAGCCCTGCTGTATTTGTGTACAGATTTAATTTTGTTTTAGCAAGTATTTTATTATTTTACCAAGAGAAAAACGTTGGATTATGCAACACACTAGTGCTGCACAATTATGACAAAAATCATAATTGTCGATTTATTCCCTTGAAATTGTAATTGTGATTAATTACAATTATCTCAGTTACATTGAATGATGTTTTGAATAGCTTTATAGCATTGTTTGAAGCAATTGCATGCATATTATTATGTAAAATAAAAAACAAGCTGAAAACACTCTTCCTGATTTTATTTTTTATTGCTTTTCTATAGCATTAAGCCTCAAATGTCAACTGTACATTGGTTTGGTTTCTTCTTTAAATAAAAAAAGTAAACATATGCATGTAGGGGCTTTTGCACCATGTTGTTCTAGGAACTTAATTAAAAGTCAGGAACACACCAAGCCGATGGTCGGCCATCGGGCAGTTTTTCTTCGTCGGCCGACTAAGTTTTCTCAGTGTGTTCTGCACCGTCGGCTGAAGTTGGTCCTCGTCGGCTTTTTTTCGGCCGATTCGAAATGTTGAATTGACGTTGAAGCTCGTCAGTCCGTCGGGCCATCTGGTCATTCTGATTGGCTGTTCAGGCGCAGAACTGACGTGCTACTTGGCCGTCGACTGTTTAGCGTCAGTTTGGTGTGTCAGGGCAACTTTGGACACAGACGCTGCCGACGTGAGCCAACCCCGCAGTCTGCTTTCGTCTCCACTAGTTCGTCGGTGTCGGCTTGGTGTGTTCTGGCCTATAGGTACTAGCCACCAGGGTGGTTCCCCGAGAGCTAATGTTCCCCTAGGGCCATTTTCCTGGTTGCATTTGCACCACCAGTAGGAACTCTGAAGTGACGTAAACTGCGCTTGTTGTTGTGACTTTTATTTTGACGGCGCTGAGAACAGCTCAGCCAGAGCTAACAGTGCTCGCATTCTCCTTCATTAGTTAACAATCTGTTTAACAGTCATGTTTAATATTTTGTTAGATAGAACTGTTATACGAAGAAAGTAGACAGTATATGAAAAACTGTTCGCTTTTGCCATGTGGTTGATGCCCATTGTCTCTAGCTGAGCAAAAATACATAATCATGTTTTGCTTGGTCTGCTCAAAGTCTCGCTGGATTTTCTCCTTGGCGTAAGGTTGAGAGGTCCTTCTGTCACTGTTTTCCATGTTTGTAGAGTTAGTTCGTTGATTTTTAAAAATGGCGGGTGCTGGTATTTCACGTGCGTTTGACCAATCAGCGTACACTTACATTACTGTTAGTTCCTTTTGTGCTGGGTTAGACCAGTCTATGGGTTAGACCTTTTACACTCTGAAGTAGTCATGATTCACCTCTCACAATGTAACATGCTCTAAACACAGCTAGTAAGCACACAGAATAATGTACGTGGATATTTTTTGTAATCGCACCTTTGAACGATTACGAAATCAAATCGTGGCATCCGTAATCGAAATTGCGATTAGAAATTCGATTAATTGTGCAGCCCTATAACAGACATTATACAACTCTGTGCCTTCACGCAGTTTGTTATATCGGCCTTGCCGATATCCCAATGGTTTTAAATTGATCAAAAATTGGCCGATAAATATCAGTGCATCTCTAATGTCTATGCTTTCGGTAAGACCTGATCAAGCAGTAATCCTGCTCATCATTTTTCTGACTCCCTGTTCTTCTGGGTGTCTGACTTTGCACAAACAAGCCCTGCAGTCAAGTTACTGTAATATATGTAATGGAAGCCAGAGCTGAAGGCATCTTTTAAGCATGCATGAATTCAGCTGAAAGGAGGTGGATATCGATATAGCTGGCCTTTTCTTTGTTGGGTTTTGCTCCTTTGTATGTCCTTGCAGTGGTACCACAATGATAAATAAATTGGTGCAGGTGCAGTCAGGTTTTGTTCAATTTTGTGTGATTGTTTGTGGTGAAACATAATGTTGTGGTTTATAGTTAGCATAGTGATGTTTCTTTATTAATTTAGGGCTGGATAAATGGAATGTGCTGCTGGCTAATGGAGTCGACAGTTGACTTTTTTTTTTACTCTAAAAGCTTTTGGATGTGCTCCACTGGACAGGAAATTCATTCTTAAATGTGTTGTGTTATCAATTACAGTCTGACATAAGTATGCATTCAATTCTCTGCATTTCTGCCAAATTTAAGAAATGTATTAATATTAATTCAGTTTATACAAAAAGTTTTAAAATCACTAATTGTTACACTTGAATTGGTTACAAAATAAATGTATAAAATCTTGTAGATGCTATAAAAACTACAAATGGCCCTTTTTGTAAGAAAGAGGGGTTTGGGACAGGAAAACAAATGTCCACAGTATGTGTTACACACCACGGTAGATTTTCACTACCAAATTTTAATTTGGTAGGTAAGTTGGCAAGAGTAAATTTCAAACCCTGAGTCAGTTTTTACTGTCAGTTTTCTCTTTGCGGTCATTGCAGTATGTCACTTGCATACTGCCCTGCAAAAACAGAACAAAAACTGAAAAGTTTGATAAAGTTTTGATTGTTTGACAGAATAATACTTTTATGCTAACTTTTATTGTTTCATATAGACTTTTTTCTTTAAAAAAAAAAGCTAGCAATCATCCTTATTCCCTCAAATTAATATCTCCTGTTTTTATCACTTACACTTATTGTAAAATTTAAATGTCTACCCCCCTTAGCATGATTTTGTCTAGCAAAAAATTGACTATTGCAAAGTGGATATTTACAGAAAAATCAACATTAATTTTTTTTTCTAAGAAGCAGAGTTAAAGGGCGTTTTCACACCAGAGCGTTTGTTTCAGAACCTGGTGCGTTTTCTCGCTTGGCTCGGTTCGTTCAGGCATATGTGAACACGGCAATCGCGCTCGGACCCGCACCAAAACAATCACTCCAAGATCGCCTGAATGAGGTGGTCTCAGCCCAATTGCAAACGAACCCTGCGGTAGTTCGTTTGTGGTGTGAAAGCAATTGGACCTACGAACAAAACGATATATTTCTTAACGGGAAATGTTATATAAAATGCAGCAGTGTTTGATTCTGTGAGTGAGCACATGAGTTAGGCTACTGCAGTTAAAAACCAAAGAGCACCTCTTCATCTTAAAACGTTGTGTAATCGCGCTTCTCCGTGCAAGAATACTGTCCTGACGAAGCCTTGATTCCCGCTTTAGCTGCATTATAACATTCCTTAAAGGCTGATTTATACTTCTGCATCGAGTGTACGCCGTAGCTACGGCGTAGGCTGTGTGTAGCACGCATAGCCTACAACGTAGCCTGACGTGCACCTGTTCAAAAATGTAACCGCGTCAATTCTACGCGGACCGCAAGCGCTGTGATTGGTCTGCTAGAACCTCTCCCTCAGGTCAAAAAACTGGCGTGGAGCAATCAGAGAAGATTGAGCGTTTTCAATTTCCATATGAATGAAAAAACACTCTGTTTCAGGGGACACATAAAGTCAAACTGCAACAACAACGCAGAAGTATAAATGAAAACACGCATAGCCTACAGTGCAGCGGCTCCGGCGTAGGTCCGACGCAGAAGTATAAATCAGCCTATAGTGTTTGCATGTGTCTCAAAACAGTTAGTTTAGACAGGGCTGGGAGATACAAGGAGATTGCACTTGAATTAGTACGAATGTAGTACATAATGTAACAGCGGGAATGACTGCTACATTCGTATAATGTTTGCGTGTGTCTCGACAGTAGGTACTAAACAAGCCACAATAAGCTCATGAAGCGAACTTGTCAATCATTTTAATGGATGACGCAGAGGAAACTCTGACTAATAAGGGGACAGTTGTACACACATGTGACTTGCATAAACACATTTTGGTATGCTTTGAAATAGGGCTGGGTATTGACACAATTTTCACGATTCGATTCGATTACTATTCACATGCTTTCAATTCGATTACAAATTCGATTTGATGTCGGTTATTTTGGATGTAGTATTTCAGTTACAGTA
Organism: Ancherythroculter nigrocauda; assembly: GCA_036281575.1. Classification (NCBI taxonomy): domain Eukaryota; kingdom Metazoa; phylum Chordata; class Actinopteri; order Cypriniformes; family Xenocyprididae; genus Ancherythroculter; species Ancherythroculter nigrocauda. The sequence continues at coordinate 6,901,953 of VTFQ01000017.1, read as the reverse complement.
CATGGCAAATTTTCTAGAGGAAAAAAATCTCTCAACTAATGTAATAAACTACAACATCAGTTGGTACTATTATAATAATATTGAAGGTTAAATTAACTTATTTATATACAAACAAACACTTAAATTACACTCAATGATGTTTTTATTATAAATAAAGTTTAGAATTACATAATCATATTTCTACTCCAATTTGTTTTTTGAAATATAAACATTTAAATCGCGGCTGTATATAACTGATTTATTCAAACATGCATTAAATATTGAAGAACATTAAAAATTATAATGAATATGTAACGGTGCATTGCTATATTTATTTGAATGTTGCTTTCTAGAGTACACTTTTCTAGCTGACTAATGAGTTTATGTTCATTGAATGTTTTTCTGAGGTAAATGTGATGTTACGTGACATTGTTTACAAGCTGTTTTATTGATGTCTGTCCGAGGTTGAAACACTGATTGAGTGATTACACAAGACATGATACAGATTTCGGTAAGTTGTACTGCATCCTTTAACATACCTTTAAATGTTTAGTCGTGTTTATTTCGCGCTGTAACTGGTATTAAAGCGGAGAGGATGTTCACATGCGCTCCGTGCTGCTGCTTCTCTTTACCTGAGGCGCTAAAGCGATCTGTCACGCCACATTAAACAGCGCCAAAACGGTATTTATTTTTGAATCTCATAATAAGATGGACATCATTTGAAATCTGAGACTTTGCTTCATATCAAAAGTAACAAAGCACAAAGATTATTGCGATTTATTGGATGGGAGGTGCTACATATTCTGCTCCTTCATGAACTGAGAACAGACTAGACTAATCGATTCTTGGGATTTAAGAATCGATATCGGTTCGTAAAAATGAGAATCGATTAAAATCGAGAAATCTATATTTTTTACCCCTACTTTGAAATATTGCCTTGTGAAAGCAAACCGAATAATGAAGAAAATGCGACATTGTAACAAATTAAGTCCCTGTTCGGAACAATGCAATCGATCTACAGGTATGAAAATGCCCTAAAGCACAAGACAGATAATTAGTGATGTTACAGTGAGGGAATTTTCACACCGGTAAATAAACTTGTGACAATGCCAGTATTATCGATTGTTGCTTGAAGCCGGCATTCTGACATAGATCCAGGAAGTGCTGCACTGTGTTTACAACCTCAACAGCATAGAAGAATGACAGGGAAAAGAAGAAATTGTTGAATAAAGTCGTTACTTTTGTTTGTTTTTGCGCACAAAAAGTATACTCGTTGCTTCATAACATTAAGGTTGAACCACTGTAGTTACATGGACTTTTAACGATGTCTTTACTACCTTTCTGGGCCTTAAAATTGGTTATGACATTGCTGTGTATAGGGAGGTCAGAAGCTCTTGGATTTCATCAAAAATATCTTTATTTTGTGTTCCGAAGATGAACAAAGGTCTTACGGGTGTGGAACGACATGAGGGTGATTGATTAATTAATGACAGAAATTTCATTTTTGGGTGAACTAACCCTTGTCCCTCTGTGTCCCTCTGTTATGGGACTCCAGAGATTAAATATGTTTGGCAAAATGGAGTTGATCAGTCGTTTGGCTGCTGGGAGATGGTATGGAGTGATGCATAACCACAATCCACCAACATTTCAAAAACTTACAGATGTGAATCATAAATTAGGCTTAAATCTACCCCAAACTAAATTGTCCAGCACATTTCCAACAGAAAGAGTGAAATGCCATGCTAATTTTCCATTTATATGCCAAGTCATGACATTACTGCAGGACTTGATTATGATAACTGCAGTACATTACATGAATAGATATTGCAATAGCAATTAAAAAAAGCTGATCGTTCCAACTTCGTAATTCTTGTCTTTCCAAATGTTGTGTTCACTGCGCTGTCTAAGAAGGTAGGGTACTACACACCTAAATAGGCAGCAAGCTTGTGGTTTGCGCCTGGCACATGCTACAGTGGAAATCATTCTTCTTGTTGAGAAAGGACTTTGTCCAAACCCTATTTTAAAGTTATTTGCTCTGTTGAATTTTAACAAGATTGTTTACAGAAGTTATCTTAAATTTAATATGTCCGCATCAGTGCTTCCAGGAAAGTTAAAGTTGAGCCAAAGGTGTGAGTTTGGAGATGGGCTCCATTTCTTATTTGCATTTTCCCAGTATATTTCATCATCTTCATCACGTATGGTTTTATTTCTTCTTGTAACTTTTTAATAATAGAATAGTCTGATTTTAATAAAATTCGTTAATAAAGTTTATCATTTGCACGACTTCCCATTTCAATCCATTCAGAACTCCGAGAGATGGTATATATCTCTAAAATGTACAAATTTTTCTTCCGGGGGAGCATGCCCCGGGACCCCCCTATAGGGACAGAGGTACAACAAAAACACACAATCCTGTGGGAAACACTGTAATATATGATAGTGTTCTCAAAATACAAATTTTATTCTCTTAATATTAAAATACCTAAAATACGTGCTTGTAAAAGGTTTTTTTTTTTTTTCTTCTGCTGTGATCAGGAATTTACCACCTATGCCTCATTTTGAGCCAGGAAAAACCCTGATCATTGATGTTAATCAAACAACAATGGAAAAACTGCTCTTGACAGATTAACTTCAGTAGCTTTAATTGTAAGGATTAATCTGTAATTAATGTGTACAATGAAACATTTGACGTATTTTTTTTTTTGTTTTGTTTGTTTTTTTTGACGTATTTATTTAATTTCTGTAGTAGGCCTATTCCTGTATCTTTATATGCTAATGTTAGGCCTAACTGAAAACCTTAAAGCAATCTTTATTTCATTTGTATTTTTTTTTATTCTATTGTATTTATTTGTGCTTCTGTTTGTAATTTGTTTATTTCTTGTTTACTTGATATCAAGTTAAAATCAAGCTTCCTTGTGTTGTGTGTAAACTCGTGTAACAATTGTAACCCCATTGTAAAAACACTAGGGGTATGACGAGATCTCGTGTCACGAGATCTCGCGAGACTAAAATGTGACGAGATTTCTCATCGAGGCAAAAAGTAGTCTCGTGATATTGCCATGACAGAGTGTTAGGATGATTAGGAAAGAATATGCCACTGCTATGTTTTCATTACGCCTCCACTGTCGTTTTGCTTTGTATTTAAATAAAAAACATTTAATTCAGTTGGATAACTGTCACTGCTGCTCCATATTCACAGAGTACGTGTGATCGCGAAAGTGAAAGTAAACGCAAGCGCGCATTCAAACGCGATTTCAGTACCCCGCATTTTGAAAGCGGCTCCCTGATGCATGCAAATATCTCCCAATATGAAAGCTATCTTAGGCTGGGCAGTGTAGTTGTAACCATGTCTTAGCTCTGTATCAAAGAAAAATTTGGTCTTATTTGCACTTTGAATATTGAGAGCATGCGATTATGTTTGCACTTATTGTAAAGTGTTACCATAAAAATGAATAACAGTTTTCTCTTAATCTTATTAAGCACAAACAATAAGGTTTCCTTTGTTAACATTAGTTAATGTACTGTGAACTATCATGAAACTAACAATGAATTACTATTTTTTAACTATTATACTAACTATATTTAACTAATATTAACTAACATAAACAAAGATTTATAAATACTGTAGCAAATATATTGCTCATTGTTAGTTGATGTTGGTTAATACATTAATGATAATAAATGAGACCTTATTGTAAAGTGTTACCATTTTTATTTATACTGTTTTTATTTCTATGATCAGTTTGTGGAAAGGAGTTCAGTTAGGAGGTCAAAAGTTGTAGAAGCTCATAAATCATGTACAGCAAGGTCTGAAGAGACTGAAATCATACAGAAGAGAAGTCAGTCAGTTGAGTTTGTGGCAAAACCTTTTACAGTGCTTGAGTATTGTTGTCTTTTACTGCATATGATAATTCATACTCAGAAAGTAGAACTGAAATGACATTCATTACAAGATGATATGTTAAAACATTTCAAATACACCTGCAGAATATTTTTTCTAGTCATGTATTTCACTGTTGAGGTTTTCTTAAAAATAGTGTGTAAAAATCTTGTCTCGTCTCGTGAACTCAATCTCGAGTCTCGTCTCGTCTTGTAAGATACCCGTCTCGTCACACCCCTAAAAAAAACACAAATACACTGAGTGAGCAAATAACATTAGATGAGATAAATGTCATTTAATATATTTATATATGTGACCCGTGCTGGTAAAATGAGTCATAATGAGCAAATTTTCAAAAATGAGTTCTTGTTATTCTCACAAATCCTTCAAAATGATTTGTTGGAATTCAACTAAAAATGACTGAGATACACTTGTTTGAAGTCGATAAGTCAATTTTGAGAAAAATCGAGTTAAAGTTGTCTGAAGGTTCCAAAATAAAATCACACCATAGCAATCATACCTTAAAATCCCTGTTAATAACACCAAATTTGGCACAACCAAGTCAAAACCCATATCTATAGGAAAAAATACATATTCAACTTTTTTTTTTTTCCATGATTCCACAGACAGCCTATAGTATATATTAAGACCTACTGTACTGCATGGATCTAACATAATGTTACACTTTAGCTGTTTTTCCCCAACAGTTAACCAAACGTTCACTTAAGACATAGCAGATAATACAGATATTTTGAAATGCCGTAATTTTGCGTATTTGTATATTGGGATCGCGCACTGTCTGAGGCGCACACGCTTCGGATCTGTCAGTCAGCGTGAGTAAGATCGTTTTGTTTACATCAGCATGAGTTTGAAAATCACATTTCATTGGTTCAGACTCATGCTTTCGAGAATTCGCTATGAATGTTCACAAAGTTGGAATGCTGCGCTTTACAACAATACCAAATTGTGCTAAAAAGGAAGTGCCAATCATCCAGAAGTGAGCAGAGAACAACTGCATTTTTCATGGTCAAAGGAAAGGTGCTCCTCTCAGAAAACGGAGCAGTGTGATTGCTAGATGAGGGCTTAATGAACTAATTTTTACGAAAACCTCAAATTCGATCAAAATTCACTTGTTTTGCCTATAGCTCGAAATAGCCCTTGCGCATTCCGACTCATTTTGCCAGCATGGGTTACATATATATCCCCCACAGAAGAGTCACCTAAAGGAATTCCCCCTTATTTTCCAAGATGAAATTCAGGCCCTGTCAATCAAACTCTTCATGTTTATTGTGATTGGGTGTTTGCTGCAGATCAAACTCTGAGTTAACAGAGAATATTTAAAGCAAGCGTTGTAAACCTGCTTAACCTGATCTAAACTGGGTTGGATTTGTTTGGTTTTGTCATCTCTAAACCTACTCTAAAACTCAAAGTTTGTTCAACTAGCTAGCTTCCTGTAACAGGCCACTGAGCTTTATTTTTATATTTATTTGTTGATTTGTTGCTGTTGAGTGAAGAACCCAGTGGTATCCTCAACTCAGAATCACCCATCTCCATAATTCACATCTCTTGGGACTTCTTTCCCTAGCAAACTTCCCCTTGTCCAGGTAGCATGCCTTTCATCTCTTAGCTGGTGCTTTCGTTCCTTCTCCATCATACTTATTATAAACCGCCACCATCCTCATCTCCATCGTAAAGCTTTATCCAGACCTTTGCTTCCCTCTGAAGCTCTAGGTAGTCTTTTTAGTCTGAGGTGGCGGAGCAGGAAAGCTGAAACCACTCAGAGAGCTTTCATGTTAGGCATCTTGAGTTTGTTGTGGGTTTTTTTTGCAGGCCATAGCTCCACAGTGAATGTGTAAGTACACCCATTCATTTCTAGTGAAGAAGAGCAAAGAAGGGAATAAAAGAAGTGGAGAGTAAATCTCGGCAGGCCCATAGAACAAAGAGGCTGCGAATGCAAAGGATGGCAAGACGCCCCTACGCCTGTCTGTGCCCCCTTCTCTTTGTTCGAAAGAAAGCCTGCCTCTTCTGCTTTTGTCTTTCGTGCATATTGAATATTCCAGTAAAATATGTGCAGCACAGTACACAGCACAGCACCGTACGTGTGTCTGGAATGTATTTATGTGTGTGTGTCTGCTCGACAGGCCGCTTGCTTGCATAAACCGACATCATTCATTATTCAGTTGCCTGCGATTTTCCTTGTAATCTTACGCCAACTTTGCAGCATTCTCTCTACGAGTCGCATTGATTGCCACTCCCACTGTCGTGAACTCTTGCTTGTCATTGAATCAGCCAATTTGTGGTCACACTAGTAGTTTGTGGTCACGCTGATAAATTTGATTCTTTTGTGCCTGCTTGGTGATTTCAATTTAAACATTTAGTTTGTATTTTTAAAATTATTTATTGATTTTATTTAAAAAATGCCTAATAAGTCTCTTAAAGCTGCAGTCCATGACTTTTGGTGCTCTAGCGGGTTAATAAACAAAACTGCATGGGTCTTGCGGAGAAACATTGTAGCCGGAGCTTTATGTATATGACGAGTCACGCAGGTACTGGGATACTCCGCAGCAGTGGCGACCCGACCGCTGTTAAATATTCAATATAAACACTTATTACAGGTGCAGTGTAGTGATTCAGGATACGACAAAACACGGTTTGGAAAATGGATTCATGATGTACGCTCATTATATAAATTTTGACGTGATGGGTCTTTTTTTTGTCCTAAGGCCTTAATAATAATTAAAAACAAATATATGACATCCAACGTATGTAAGGTAGTACAACTAGATCTCTCTTATTGAATCCAAAAGGTTTTAATTATATTTTGCTACATATAAAGGTATTTTAAGGATTTTGTCAAAAGGTTAACCTTCCAAAGGTTCAATACAGCCATTTCATTTGTGATTAAAATATCTTAAAATGTCATAAATGTATATATATTTTTTATTCTGGCATGATTTTATAACATCATATATTAACATGGTGCAAAATAGTATTAAAATTATGTGTAGAAGTCGTTGCTTTATTATGAGAAAGAATGTCCGGAAAAATGAATTTCATTGATGTCATTCGGAGTAACCAATATAAAGGGACCATTTTGGATCAAGTCATGCGGTCAATATCATGTGATAGAATTTGACATCATTCAGACACCTGCAAAGGACCACATGGTCGTGAAGCAAAGTAACTAATTCTTACTTAACTATTTGAAAAATTCATGTTTTCACTTGCTCATACGCATGTCCCGAAACAACAGGTCTATAAAACATGGAAAATGTTGTAATATTTCAAAAACTTGTACTACATATAAAATGTTTGATTGTCTTTTTTTCTAGCTAGCTATAACTAGATAACTAGATATCAGCCTGTTAGCATTGTTTGAAAATATCGTCATTCGGTATAACCAAAAGTGTCATTCTGTAAAACTGAAACTTTGGTTAAATCAACTTATTTGGTGACAAATTTTGTCCATTTTGTAAAAAATTACAAAAGCAGTGTTAATTGATCATTAAAAACCACAATCTCGTTGTTAACACTTAATAAAACTTCTAAATTAATTATATCTTCATTGTTTTTTTGTTTTTTTTTACACTTTTAAAAACCTTATTAGTCACTGACCCATTTTAAAACTTGTTGAAAATAATGATCACGCCAGTGTATTCAGGGCATTTGTGAAGGTTACAACACGTAGCACTTTAGAGTCATTAAATTTAAACTTCTTTTTTCTTTTTTTTTCTTTTTTACTTTCTCACATGCATTTTAAACTGTTTTTTCCCCTTATTCTCTTCATCTTGGATACTTTTACTTGGCCCTTTTGTTGACCCTTATTCTACAGTATCAAACAAGTTATTCCAGTTCAGAACAGCAAATTTTACCATGATTGTGCATATTCAAAGTACCATATTTATTATTCCTATACATCATGACATCAGTTCAGATGTCATATTAAAGTGCAGTGAATAATAACTAAAATTAAAAATAATTAACAAAATCACAAAAATGTATCACTGGATCTAGTTGCCAGTAGAAAATAAGACGTGAGAACCAAAGAATCAAAGTTGCATCATGTCACCTTTTAAATTGTAGTTGCTTAAACTCTAGCAATATAAAAGCACTGTTAATGACCTACTTGTTCATTAATTGTGCTTTTATTTTAAATACATACATGTATACAAGGATAAAATGTATGATTTTTTTTAAAGAAATAGAATCACAATATAAAGATTAATAGGTCTTATTTATAAAATATGAGCAGAGAGAATTTGTAAATTGTACATAAAAGCATTTGTATGTATTGAATTAAATGGCAATTTACATGCTAATGGATTCATGAGTGATTTACCCTTATTCATTCTTCTTATGTTTCATTAATAAGGCCCAAAGATTTTATCCACACAGCCCTTTTTAACGTACAAAAATACATGATGTAATGAAACTGGAAGAAGAATGTCTGTGTGGCTTTTTATGGAAAAGTGCTGGTTAAGTAACTTAACATCCTTCCTTGCCAGCTGCCACACAATTAGATCCATCTTTCAGTCATGGAGACCATATGTGCAGCATTTGCCTCCATCTGAATAGTCTGAATTACTTGAGGAATTTTGAGGTTTTGTTTTTGAAAGTGTTTACAGATTGGATTTGCTCTGCCATTTAAGTTAAACTGATCCATTGGAAAGACCACACCACCCACAAATCCTGAAAGTGACGCAGCTGAGCGGGATTGATTTCCTTGTTGCCAGTTTTTGCTGAAGTCATTGATTTGGATCAGATGTGAGTTTGGCTTTCTGACTCTTAAAATGATTGTGAATCAGCTCCGTTGTCTTTCCAGACCACCTGCTTCCACGTTCCAGCGAGATGCATGTTGCCCACCTGCTCATCATCCAGCACCACTAGACTGTCTTTAATAACTTCCAGAAGTTTACTTCCACTCTCCCACCCTCTGTGCCCTTTGGGATTATGAGAGTGAGGTGGAAAAAAACACGTTTTCACATTAGTAATAATTATGGAAAGTGTTTGCAGCTGTTTCGAGAGTTCGCATGTTAAACCTCTGCTGAGCGCCACCTCTGCAGTGGTTGTTGTGTGGTTCTGATTTCAAGTGTGTTGTTATCAAATGATGCGGAATTGAGCTTTGATTTACAGACTGTGTCCGTGTTGACTGGCTATAATAATAGGATGCACTGGATAGTCTGGTCCAAAGGTCGTGCCACACTAAAGGATTAGTTCACTTCAGAATTAAAATTTCCTGATAATTTACTCACCCCCTTGGCACCCAAGATGTTTATGTCTTTCTTTCTTCAGAAAAGAAATTATAGTTTTTGAAGAAAACATTTCAGGATTTTTCTCCATATAGTGGACTACAACAGGGCTCAACGGGCTCTAGCTCTGCGATGCGATCAACACGTTGGAAAGGTCACATGACGTAGACGGAAATACCAAGCAAGTGTCCACAAAGAGTATGTACAAAGACCAAGTCAAATGGCCTTTACAAAAAAGGTAAAACAATGATGTCGGATGATTTTGAAATTGGAGGAGAAAATTAGTTTTTCGCCCTACCCTACCTTCCGCATACATCATGTGTGACCTTCCAACGTGATTTTGTAATGCGTGGTGCATTGCAGAGCTAGTGCAAGATGAGCATTTGTGGTTAAAAGTATATAATTTTTATTTTCTTTTTAGAAAATGACTGATCATTTCACTAGATAAGACCCTTATTCCTCATCTGGGATCATGTAGAGCCCTTTGAAGCTGCATTGAAACAGCAATTTGGACTAGAGCCCTGCGCGGGACTGATTTCCTTAACGCGTACCCGCCCGCTCCCGCTGAATATCTGACCAGGACCGCCCGCTCCCGCAACCTGCGTGTTCCACTCCCGCCCGCGCCCGCAATGTTTGTGTCCACTCCCGCCCGCTCCCGCCGACTTTCTCCCAGAGCTTGTGAAAAATGTAGGCCTAAATAAATACTCAGACTTAATTCGTTAAGTTAACATGCAGAATTACAGACTTTAAACATGATTGCGTTTAAATAAGATGAAGTAGCCACAAAACATTGGGTATTTTTTTTATTGGCATTATAAAACATTAACCAAAACCGCAAATAGCGGCACTCAGTTTTTAAACGCAGGCTATACACACTCACCGAACGATTAACTAGACAAACAGTTAAACTGTTAACAGTTTAATTAAATAAGCGAAAGCACAATAAGAAATAACTTTAACTTTTTAAATAAACACATAGGACTTGCAAAGTAGGCTAGATATACTTTAAACAAATTAAATACAAAATGAAATAAATAAAATAAATAGAATAACTAGCTTAACAGGCTATTGCAAACAAGAAAATAAATAATACTAATAAATAAATAAAAATAACGTAGCCTACTTAAACAAATTAATTTGATCACTGGGCATTGCATTGCTTACTCCATATTACTATGAAGGAAAAGTATATTGCTGATTGACTGCGGTCGCAGACTTGTCCGTCTTTCTTCCATGATCTGCCCACACACACTGAATGCCCTCTCTGACGGTTCACTAGATCAGTGGTTCTCAAACCTGTCCTGGGGACCCCTCACCACTGCACATTTTGCATGTTTCCCTCATCTAACACACCTGATTCAACTCATCAACTAATTAGTAGAAACTGCAAGAGTTGAACTGGGTGTGTCTGATGAGGGAGACATACAAAATGTTCAGCGGTAAGGGGTCCCCAGGACAGGTTTGAGAACCACTGCACTAGATCATGCGAGAATGCTCAAAATAAAATGCGCGAATTTTGAGAATTGTTTCCAGGTGTCTGACTTGTCTTGCTTTCCTTTTTGTCAAGTAAACAGCCGCTTTAATTTTCTTCTCAACTTCATGTGTTGACTCCATTTCTATTACACGCCAAATCCGAGCAGTGCTTCCCACAGGTTTGAAATATACTTGCGGTGGTAGCCGGGCGAAAAATCCTCCTATTACCCACGGCACAAAAATGGTCTACTACATGTGACAATCAAATAATGTGTGATTTTTAATTTTAATTACATAGCATATTACATTTAATTACATACTAATATTATGCATTATTATGCATTGTAAATTATGCAAAATTACAGCATTTAAATGGTTCACCTTTTCCTATGTTCTCCTTGCTGTCATATAGTGTCTCTCTCAGTGAATGGGACACAGATTTTACTAGTAAAATTTATAAAATTAATAATATATGTGTCAAATAATGTTCTTAGTCTTTTCTTCCTGTGGGGGAGACTACAATAATTTACTATGAATTAAATGGAAATCAAATTAAATACAGTTTATTGTGTAACCAAAATACCAATAATGTCCCAAAAGAAAAAGAAAAAACTTAGCGTGTAACTTTTAATTATAAACAAGCCCAAAATACAATGGGACTCTTATTTTGAAATGTCTGTACTATTGCAGGCTGATCCTTCAGATTCTTACAATCGTCTAAAATATTTTATATTAAGGCCATAAAGTAGACATTGTAATAATTCATCAACTTGAGTTCATTAGCAATCGCTTGGCATAAATCTGCGCTTTTCATTGATTGAGAATCACTTTGAAGCAGACTGAAGCGCTGTTGCGTGAACTTGTAGAACGCAACAGCGCTAGTTTATCGATCGCGGATGGTTTCATTATCTTGCGCGGATATAAAAGTATAAGAGGATAAAAATAATAAAAGCAAAAATGTGTCTCTAAATATACTTGGGCGGCCGTTATTATACGTGGGCGGCCCGCCCAAGTAAAGTCTATGTGTAGGAAGCACTGCCCACCATTCCCCGCTGGTCTCCCGCCCACTCCCGCCCGCAGCAAAGGTAAAACCGCTCGCTCCCGTGAGATTTGCGTTGGGTCCCGCGGGAGCCTAAACCCAATGCAGCCCTCTAATTTGGACCTTCAACCCATTGGTAGCCGTTAAAGTCCACTATATGGGAAAAAAATCCTGGAAAAAAACTTTTCTTTTCGACTGAAGAAAGAAAGACATAAACATCTTGGATGACATGGGGGTGATTAAATTATCAGGAAATTTTAATTCTGAAGTGAACTAATCCTTTAAGCAGACAGTTGGCCATAGTCAGGCCATCGTTGAGCATCTGTGGGCCTAGTTTTTGCAGTTCTGCTCCTTTGACACTAGATGGACCCCCATCTGTGGCTTTTTGGCCGATTGAGCTTGTTGAATCTGCGACAGAGCCGGTCAGTGAGAGAGATCACTCTGATTGGCTGTTCAGCTTAGCAAACCAGTGCACAATATGAAAAACCGAAGTAACGAAAGCAAGCAAACAACAAATGAAAATTCCAGTGCCATTTGCAGATCATTAGACATATTAGACGGAGCTATATTACAATTCCATCTGTGGTAATCGAAATGTGAAAACGATAAGCAAGCACTGCTTTGTTTACGGTTTGTATATCTGCAGTTCTAGCTCTTACGGTTTTGAATGACGTGAAAGAGAGCTCAATTCAGTATTCGTGTGCTGTCTGAGATGCAGATTTCTGGGCACATGCTTCAGATTTTTGTGCACAGAAAACTTCCCACATGCCATGTGAGTAACAAATCGTGTTCCCTTTAGTGTCTTCTTGCGCTAAATTAGGGCCCTATAATTTCCGCGATGGAATCGTGGAATCCATTCATAAAAACGGAATTTATGCGGAATGTCACGGAATTTGTCAAATGTTTGATGAATGAATTAAAAGCAGGTCAGTACACTTAAATTAAATCGCGATATAGACTAGTGTGTGTGAATATTAAACGGCAAAAAGACTATTTAAACATGAATCCTGCATGCCTGTGTGACTCTGAAATTAATGATGCGGAAGCGCAGTTTCATTTACCTCACACCACCTCACACACAGGCTACGTCCGAAAACCTATACAGCTGACTTGCTGCCTCGCTGCCTTATCAAGCAATGACTTGTAAGGCAGCGTTTGTGCATGAAGGCACCTCATGAAACGGATTTCGGACAGACTTCTGAGGCAGTGTAACAGTTTAATGATCTACCGCAATATAGCGCAAGCTTTGGTGAGAACTAAACAAATATTTAATTACTACAGTAGTAATTTCTTGCTAGAAATTGCATCAAAAGTGGAAAATGTTGGTCAAAAATGTACACTTACTCACAAACTGGCCAGCAAACGCAACTTTCGGACGCATGTTTTAATTTTAACAGTAAAGCTCTGTTGTGCAGCACATTGTTTGACAAAAAAGTTTAATTTCATGATTAAAAGATAAATTAAATGGTATGCATTCATTTGATTGCCAGAAAAAATTAAATACACAACAGAACTTCTGAAAAAAAAAAAATCATAAAAATATATTTTTTAATGAATAAATATTGTTGTTTTTAAGAATTCAATTAATTAGACATGCTTTTTGATTATTAAAATGGAATTAAACCATTAAAATGGAATCCAGAAAACAGAATTTGGTAAAAATAAAATTTGAAGGGAAAGAATAAAACGTTTATCATAGGGCCCTAAAAAAATTTAATTTTTTTTGTTAAACTTTTATTAAATTGTTGGTAAATTGGACAAGATTCATTATTTCAATTAATTAGACATGCTTTTTGATGACTAAAATTTAATTTAACCATTAAAATGGTAGACCTCTTCAGAAGACTTGACATCAGTTACTTTTACAAAGCTTTTTTGTCCTTTTTGCAGCTATCAAGTCATCATCCACTTTTGTTGAATTAAAAGAGCAGCTAGGACATTTTGTTAAACATCTCCTATGCGTCATATGGTTAAGAATGACATTATGGTGAGGAAAAAGATCACTTTGGAAGGATAATTTTTTGGAGTGAACTATTCCTGTTAAGTGTAGTTCAAACATTTTTCCAGGCCATGGAAACTTTTTGAGGTTGAGGAATGGTTTTACGCTGTACTGTCTATAAACCCTCTTCCAAACTTGTTAAAGAGTTTTTTTGTTGTTGTTGTTGTTGTTGTTGAAGTATTATCTTTCTAGGTAAATTGTCAATCTGGTCTTTGACCCATGATCGTCTTGAGTTAAAACTTCTCCATTTGACTTTGAATATGTTTTAATCAGAAGACAGGAGCAACTGTTTTGCACTTTTATTTCCAATCCCAAATAAAGGCACATCATTTCATTGTCACGTCCTCCTACGCTTCCTCACATCTAAAGTTTTGTGGAAAACATAGCACAAAACAAGTTGACATGAGTATTAACGGTTAATGATGTGCCCTACTCCCAATTTCCTCTTCCTTGTCATCTGCTTTTCTTGTAGCTAGTTATTAAACCACAAAGATTGGTCTACAAGTTGGTCCATTGCTTGACTCTATAGGTCAGGGAACAAAATTATCTGTCGGACCTCTCTGTTAGGCTAAACAAGTGTGCGACTTTGCCAGGCAGATTTTAGAAAACATTTGAAACGTATGTTTTGTTTGTAGAGAAGCTTTTTTTGTACTTGGTTACCATCATATATCTTTGGCCAGCATAACTTCACCATTCAATCTTGTAGCCTGACAGGATGATCTACGATAATGTCAATGAATTGGTTTAGTCATGTGCTTGCTCAGTAGATTTAACACTAAACCAAGCTTTCTGTACAGTTTTTCACACTGTGCTTCATCTGAACATGTTTAAACCTTGGCAGCCTGTTCTCTTCTGCCAGTCCAAAATACACATCAGTCGACCAAAATGGACCTGCTTGAGAGTTTAACACCTCCATGTGCAACAATATATGGATTTGTGTGTCTGTGTGTGGTTGTCTGGTGTTTATTTGTGGTTTTCTGTTTTTCGCTGTTTCCCAGCACCAATGTTGTGATGAACTACTCAGAGATAGAGTCCAAGGTTCGAGAAGCCACCAATGATGACCCCTGGGGCCCATCGGGTCAGCTCATGGGTGAGATTGCCAAGTAAGTGCTCGGTCTGCTGTTCCCCTCAGTCTTCAGGCATTTAATGACTCTTCACTGAATTACCGCAGGGCATTTGTGAAGGGCAATTACTGCAGAATTACATTGATCTCATCATTGATAGCTGATGATTTCATTTGCATTGCATCATGGCTTAGACTTGTGACTTCTAGACTTGCTGAAAGTTGATTCATTACCTCCTCATCTAGGTTTCAAAAACAGGATGGATGGTTTGCCAAACTTTTTGATGGAAACCCTGTGTTAGTACTATCAAATATTTGCTATGATGCATAAAAATAAAAATATCAAATAATTAAAAAAAAAAAAAAAAAAAAAAAAACAACTTGAAAAACATGGGAAATATACAAGCATCTCTAAAGCTGTTTTGTTGGACAGTGGTGTAATTCCTGTTTTTGACAGGTTAAAAAACATTCAAGATTATATAGCTTTTAATAAACCAAGCAAAATTGCTTCTGCATATCAACTGGGCTGTTTCAGAATCACTGCATTTTATGTAGACCTTGTATTTAGACAGTTTGGCATGGCATCTTTCCACTGATGAATCTCCTGCTGGATGTAATTCGGATTATTAATATGTACTTTATCAATTAACATAATACAAGGTTTAAAAACTTGTAATTTATTTAGTATCTTGGCGTTGTAATACCTTTTGTTCATGCTGCAGATCCACATTTATGTACGAGCAGTTCCCTGAAGTTATGAACATGCTTTGGACTAGAATGCTGAAAGACAATAAGAAGAATTGGAGGAGAGTTTACAAGGTACAGTGCACTGCTCATCTTGGTTAAACTCTTTTATCTTAAATCATACTTTCACATTTAAATAAGGCACAATTACTGAAATTAAAGGGTTGGTTCACCCAAAAATGAAAATGATGTCATTAATGACTCACCCTCATGTCGTTCCAAACCCGCAAGACCTCCGTTCGTCTTCGGAACACAGTTTAAGATATTTTAGATTTAGTCCGAGAGCTTTCTGTCCCTCCATTGAAAGTGTATGTACGGTAGACTGTCCATGTCCAGAAAGGTAATAAAAACATCATCAAAGTAGTCCATGTGACATCAGTGGGTTAGTTAGAAGTTTTTGAAGCATCGAAAATACATTTTGGTCCAAAAATAACAAAAGCTACAACTTTATTTAGCATTGTCTTCTCTTCCGGGTCTGTTGTCAATCCGGGTTCACGACTCCGCAGTGACGCTGCTGATGTAAGACGCTGATGACGTGTTATCTGGTGCGCCTGAGCTTCGTTTACAGTCTGAGGGAGACGCACGCTGTATTCAAGCTATTCTACATTGTTTGTATTTTGGTATTGCTATATTTTTTAAAATGGTGCGTAAGTGTGCATGTCGTGGATTTCCTAATTGCCAAAAACAACCACGTAAAAGTGCTTTACCAACGCCGACAGATGAAAGGATTCAATGGAATCAATTCAATGGAAAGGATTCCGGAAGAGAATACAATGCTGAATAGTCGTAGTTTTTGTTATTTTTGGACCAAAATGTATTTTCGATGCTTCAAAAACTTCTAACTAACCCACTGATGTCACATGGACTACTTTGATGATGTTTTTATTACCTTTCTGGACATGGACAGTAGGGCTGCACGATTAATCGCATGCTATTCTCACGCGCATTTCGTCAGTAAAGCCGGTTCCCTGATTACCGCTAAATCGCCATCACCTGCTTTCAAATGAAGCGGCATTTAATAGACAAAGCCGTAGATCACTGAAAAGCCACGCAATATCGCGTTCATATCGCAGATGAATCGCCTGCGATAATGAACGCGATATTGCGTGGCTTGTCCGTGAACTACGGCTCCGTCTATTAAAAGGCGCTCCGTTTAAAAACAGGTGATGGCGATTTAGCGGTAATCAGGGAACCGGCTTTACTGACGAAATGCGCGTGAGAATAGCATGCGATTAATCGTGCAGCCCTAATGGACAGTCTACCGTACAAACATTTTCAATGGAGGGACAGAAAGCTCTCGGACTAAATCTAAAATATCTTAAACTGTGTTCCGAAGATGAACGGAGGTCTTACGGGTTTGGAACGACATGAGGGTGAGTCATTAATGACATAATTTTCATTTTTGGGTGAACTAACCCTTTAAGTTTACATTCATTTGTGTACAACATTTACACAGTATTTAGTCAAAAATCCAAATACCGGCCTATTGCTAATATTCATTCATTGCTTCACACAAAGAAATGTTTGTTCCATATGTGGCTACATTAAGAATTTTCAATAGTCCAGCAAACTTTTTGTCTGTGTAACAGTAAACATTTACAGTAAACTTACTAATTATACACCCAAAATCCTGCATTTATCACTTTTAATTGCTTAATTTGGAAATATCCCTGATAACTCCCTCTTCCATATGTGCAGGCCTTATTGCTATTAGCGTACCTCATCAGAAACGGGTCAGAGCGGGTGGTCACCAGTGCCAGAGAACATATTTACGACCTGCGTTCTTTGGAAAATTATCATTTTGTAGGTAAGTTTAAAAGGATGAAATGATTAAAAGGTTAAAGTGCCCCAATTATGCTTTTTTAAATGTTCCTAATTTTGTTATAGAGGTCTCCGACAATAGGTTTATGTGCATCCATGGTCAAAAATCCCTATAATTTTCTGCCTTCTCTTTGCAACTTACGAATAAAGTGTAATGTCTCTTGCAGTTCAAAATGCTTATGCATTTTACTTATGCATCAGGCCTATGTCTTACATATTCAACTTGTGAAACAAACCTAACTTACATGAAATCAGTTACGCTTTTTTTGTAAATTGAACGCGGAAGGAGGTCTGGCGTAAGCTGCACTTTTGTTTTTTGTTTTTTTGGTTCAGAGTTTTTGGTAAGAAATTTTCCAGTTGTTTGCCAAGGTCTATAGCTGTGTTTTACTCCCTGACCCAATGATGGCAATTCTTAGTTGGTCAGACTCACTGGAGTCTCTTAAGGCAGGAACACACAGTTTTTCTTCGTCGGCCGACTAAGTTTTCTCAGTGTGTTCCGCACCGTCGGGTGAAGTTGGTCCTCGTTGGCTTTTTTTCAGCCGATTCGAAATGTTGAATCGCCGTCGTAGCTCGTCGGGCCATGTGATCATTCTGATTGGCTGTTCAGATGCTGCCATCTGCTGGTACGGAAAGGCATTTCATCTCACGCAGGCACAGAACAAACATTCTACTTGGCCGTCGGCTGTTTAGCGTCGGTTTGGTGTGTTAGGCCAACTTTGGACACAGATGCTGCCGACGTGAGCAAACCCCACAGTCTTCTTTCGTCGCCACTGGTTCGTCGGCGTCGGCTTGGTGTGTTCTGGCCTTTAGTCCAAAGATACAGTTACATGTTCAGTATGGTATGATTATAGCTACGAAAATTATCCTGTTTTTGTGGAAGAAAAACATTAAGCCTCTCTTTTCTGACTGGCTAACTGAATTCACTTCTACCTTACATCGGTTCCTACTTTTGGGAGACCATAATTTATCTTCACTTGGATCTTTAGAAGTTTTTTGCAGACCTTTTACATTCACAAACAGCTATATAACACGCTACATGAAAGGTAATATTCAAAAAAGCATAATAGAGGCACATTAAAAGGAATTACTTTGTGAAAATCTTTGTTCAAGCAGTGTGCAAATGGGCAAATATGAGCAAACGAGTCTTTTGATACTGTTGCAGAGGTTTGATATGAAATTAAATTTGAGCTCGTTGACCTGAAAACAGTGCTTTGTTTGTCATAACCCAAATATAGCTCAACACCCAGGTAACACTATCCCAGATGTCAAGCAATGCTGGACGTAGCCTCATGCTCTAGGGTTTGCTTTCCAACAGGAACAACTTTAGAGCTTGTTTGTACAAGAGAAATGTCAATATTTCATTGTGGAGAAATAATAAATGTATTCATAAATGAATTAAACAAAAATGTGAAATTCTTTCTGAAGTTACTACATCTTTATTAAGCTGCATTTGTCTGATTAGTGAATGACAAAGCAGTAACATGAATGACAGATCCTACAGCTTCATAGTTAGTGCTTGAGGTGTTAGGTGTCTGTTTCTTTTCCTTTTGTGTAGCTATTTAAAGCTCTGCCTTGTTCTAAATATGTTTCAGAGAATTTTTAGAAGGTATTCTGTTTAATTTTTCATCATTTTCACACATTTTCAATCATCTGCTGAGACTATTCATGAACATAAGCACATTAGTATCTTTGGTTTCATTTCGGTATTCAACCCAAAAGGTTTGCCTTTACACCATTGTATTTCTGAATTCGTATTAAATGCATATTTAATGAGGAAAACAACAAGAAATCATTTTGCAGCCTACCAAGACTTTTGTAGGAGATCTATCTCAAAAGAAAAGTTCCAAGTGTTCCAGCTGTTTTGGCATTAACTACTGCGCATTTTGCATGGAGTCACATTCTGATGTTTGGTTCTTATTACCAACATTTTGTTACTGTATCTAATGGAGGTTTGCAAAAACAAGAATAAATGGGCCAAACAGTTCCATATGACTTGACATGCTCTTTTCTGTTTTGCTAGATGAGAATGGGAAGGACCAGGGCATTAACGTACGGCAGAAGGTGAAAGAAATGGTCGAGTTTGTTCAGGATGATGACCGGTTACGTGAGGAGAGGAAGAAGGCTAAGAAGAATAAAGACAAATACATTGGAGTGTCTTCTGACAGCATGGGAGGCTTTAAACAAAGTAACTGTAAGTGATCAAATATAGCTAAATTTGAAAGTGCATGATTTCTACAACCACTAGTGACAATAATGGAACTGCAAAAATGAAAACTGTTTATCAAAAGGTTTCCCAGATGTTCTTGCTGTCTGCCGCTGGTTGAACAAACTGATTGTTGTTCCCTAAACGTGTGCAAACCTAAAACGTATTAAATGTAATTTGAGACATTACTGGGAAAATGGGCAAAAAGCTGATGCTTGCATCATTTATGACTTGATAATTCGACAACAAATTGTGCAAGTTTACATGGTCCAAACACATGCCGAGATAATCTGCTCTGATTTAATATCAGTATACTAACACCTTATCCTGACTAGACGCGATGCCAAACACACGATAAAAGGTATCTTTTCCATGTTAATCAGAGTTTTTGTCCTAAACCAGCCGCAATGGCGACAGGCGACGATTCTGCGGTTGGAACAACAACACAAAGTATGGCAGTTATAATCTCAGGTAATGTTCATGTGCTTTATTTAATGCTAAAAGCATCTAAAAGCATAGCCGTACTGAGAGCAACAATATACAATTCACCTCAGATCTTCAAAATAAATAAAAGGAAACAAGGACGTTCAATCTGTCAACTCATTGTGAACAGACAAGTGTATTCTATGACAAAAACTGATTTAGTAACTCAGTATGTATTTTTAATCATTTTAAAATGATGTAATATTCATGAGTTTGATTATGTACTTTCGTTGAGAGAGCCTGCCCACGCGCTCTTCTGATTGGCTGTGATTTTTTTGATTGACTTGATTACGTCGCATCGCATCTGGTGTTGATAAATTGTTTGTCGTTGGAACCTTATTGCATCGACATTAAAGCTAATACATGCATCATATACAATTTTGAGGTTCACAAAAAGAGATGCCAAGTTGCTGGTGCTTTCAGCAGGATAGCTCTTTCTGTCAGGTCCTTTTTTTGTTCCTTAAATTCGTTTTGATGTTGTGGTGATTGGTCCCAGTGTTAGTTAGTTAGTTGGTAATCAAACAAACCTGGAATTCCCTTTGGTCCCAGGTCATTTTGAGACTTTTTTTTTTTTTTTTTTTATCTGTTGAAACTGTGATTGACCCCAAAAGTGAGCTGCTTCGTCTCTGTACTGTAGGCATCCCACTGGGATTTGTTTTAGGCCCTCTGAAGTTTTCTCGTATAGTGTGGGAAAAATTCCCCCTGGATTCCCTTCTTCCCACAACTGATCTTTTGATTAGAGCTGTTTTGATTTCAGGGCTATCACTTTTTCAACTTTGCTCACTGCATCATTTGGTGATGTTTATGATCAAGTTAGAGGAAATAATCAGATCTCTGCTTTTTGTATTACATGTTTTCTCTTAGAGCTGTCTAATCAAGTCAAGATGCCATGTCCCTTGTCATGTCATTAGTGATGTTACTTGTGTTACAAAGTCAAAAGATCGTGCTTGGTTTCTGCTTTGATTTGCTGCTCAGATTTCTCCCTTTATTAGCTGTTCTACAGTTTCAAATTTCCAATTAATGATGGCATTCTAATAATGGATTTGTTTTTGGTTGTGAAAGATAAAAATACCACAGGGTCAGAGGGGGTAGACAGCTTGATTTTAAGTTATACTTTTAAGTTGGTTGAGTTTTTTTTTAGTCGGGTGTATTTTCCACACTTTTCAAAGTTTGAAATGCGTGTATATGTGCAAGTCCATCAAGGGGACAAATTTAAACAATTGCATCACTGGTATTTTACAAACAAAAACCTGTCTTATTGAAGTCATTGTCATTCTTTTCAGCCCAAAACACACTATGTAAATGTCATATTATAGTTTACACCTTAGTGAGTAGGGCTGGGTATTGACACAATTTTCACAATTCGATTAGATTACTATTCACATGCTTTCAATTCGATTTCGATTCGATGTCGATTATTTTGGATGTAGTATTTCAGTTACAGTACATGGCAAATTTTCTAGAGGAAAAAAACTCTCAACTAATGTTGTAAACTACACATGTAAGTCAGTTGGTGCTACTATAATAATATTGAAGGTAAAATTAACTTATTTATATACAAACACTTAAATTACACTCAATGATGTTTTTATTATAAATAAAGTTTAGAATTACATAATCATATTTCTATTCCAGTTCGTTTTTTTTTTTTTTTTTTAAATATAAACATTTAAATTGCGGCTGTCATAACTGAAATATTGAAGAACATTAAAAATTATAATGAATATGTAATGGTGCATTGCTATATTTATTTGAATGTTGCTTTCTAGAGTACACTTTTCTAGCTGACTAATGAGTTTATGGTCACTGAATATGTTTTTCTGAGGTAAATGTGACGTGTTTTTTTTCCATATCGATCGATAACGATATGTAGTTCGATATATAAACTGTTAATGCTGCCAACTTTAAAAGAGTATCCCAACTATGACTGAAGCCACAAAAATTTGAGGGTTTATCAATTACATTTTAAAGTTTAGTTTATTAACAAAAACAGATTACACATTTGGCCTTAAAAAAATGACAACTTACTAACTTAGCGTGTGACTTTTAATTATCAACCGTCTAAAACATTTTATATAAAGGCCGTAAAGTAGACATTGTCATAATTCATCAACTCGAGTTCATTAGCAATTGCTTGGCATAAATCTGCACTTTTCATTAATTGAGAATCACTTTGAAGCAGACTGAAGCGCCGCCTTGTGACATTGCAACATGCATTGCTTTTTGTGAAATATCCACCGCATCTCTGCAGCGCACATGGGAATGTCAGCAGGAGTAAACAGTTCTGATGCACACATAATGAGCAGGTACGAAACACGTAGGGCGAGGGGAGATTTTCCACTAGTTAATCGATCGCGGATGGTTTCATTATCTTGGGCGCATACAAAATAATAAAAGCATAAATGTGTCTCCAAATATACTTGGGCGGCCGTTAATATACCTAATCTGTGCCTGGTCGCTTTTCAAATAACCAAACCACTTCCATATAACTGAATTCGTGCTACCTTTTTTGTCAACAATTTCATCATTTTTGGATAATAACTCGAGGTTTTTTTCACTTTTGTCGCTGCTTCCACGAATTTTTGTCTTCCTTGTGTCGAGTTTTCTTTGCAAAGTGCCATAGGAAATTGACTTTGTTCTTTGACGTGAATGTTAAAAGCTGCACACTGATTGGCTGTTGTCGCATATTTCTGTTGTATGATTGACTCTTATATTAATCCATATTGAGTAAAAATGCCTAGAGCTTATCATCCTTATCAACATATATTTTATTGTGATTTGATATGATATCGTTTATTGACACAGCCCTAGTTGTACTGCATCTTTTAACATACCTTCAGATGTTTAGTCGTGTTTATTTCGCGATGTAACTGGTATTAAAGCGGAGAGGATGTTCACATGCGCTCCATGCTGACGCTTCTCTTTCACATCTGTCACGCCACATTAAACGGCGCCAAAACGGTATTTATTTTTTGAATCTCATAATAAGATGGATGTCATTTGAAATCTGAGACTTTGCTTCATATCAAAAGTAACAAAGCACAAAGATTATTGTGATTTATTGGATGGGAGGCGCTACATATTCTGCTCATTCATCAATTGAAAACAGACTAGACTAATCGATTCTTGGGATTTAAGAATCGATATCGGTTTGTAAAAATGAGAATCGATTAAAATCGAGAAATCGATACTTTTTACCCAGCCCTATTAGTGAGCACTATTTACCTGCTGCAGTTAATTCTGTGCTTTATTATCCTTTGAAAACAGGCAATAAATGGCTATCTTCCTAAGTTCATTCTTATTGAATTCCTATCTGAAGCATTAAATATCTCAAATAAATTCAGCACCTAACTAATTCTGTATCAACATTCTCAGCGGGAGAACGATTTGACCCCGAAGCCAAAAGCAAATGGGATGAGGACTGGGACAAAAACAAGAGCAGCTTCCCCTTCAGTGAAAAACTTGGGGAGATAAGTGACAAAATTGGAAGCACCATTGATGACACCATCAACAAATTCCGCAAGAAGGAGAGAGATGATTCGCCAGACCGTATCAGGTACTGAATTTTCAGTCTATTGAATTGATAAAGCTATGAATCAGAAATAGAGACAGATCTTTTCTTATGTATTGTGACATACATCCGAGTGTAAAAACATGGATTATCAGAAAACTTAGAAATGGACACTCGTTTGTTGATTGTATGAGGCAGATAGGCTGAATGTAAGCTTGCTTTCAATTGTAAGAAAGGGGCAGGGTTAGGAGGATCCTACATGCATCACCAGAGAGATGTCTGGATCAAGTTATGGCATTTTGATTAAGAATTACAAAGTGAATTGTAATAAGATGAAGGTGAATTTACATTTCATGCTGATTTTAAAGGGATAGTTCACCCAAAAATGAAAATTTGATGTTTATCTTCTTACTCCAAGGGCATCCAAGATGTAGGTGACTTTGTTTCTTCAGTAGAACACAAATGATGATTTTTAACTCCAACCGTTGCCGTCTGTCAGCCGTATAATGCGTGTCAATGGGAACTCCATCTATAAGAGTCAAAAAAACACGCACAGACAAATCCAAATTAAACCCTGCAGCTCGTGACGACACATTGATGTCCTAAGACACGAAACGATCAGTTTGCGCGAGAAGCCGAACAGTATTTATGTAATTTTTTTACCTCTAAAACACCACTATGTCCAGCTGCTTTCAGCATCCAGGTGGTAAGGTCTGAAAATGCCTTCTGATGACGAAAGTGATCTCTCGCGCTTTGCTTCAATGAGTGCGAGACATCACTTCCGTCATCAGAAGGCGTTTTCGGACCTCACTAACCGGATGTGGAGGGCAGTTGCACATATTGGTGTTTTAGAGGTAAAAAATTATATAAATACTGTTTGGTTTCTTGCACAAACCGATCGTTTCGTGTCTTAGGACATCAATGTGTCGTCACGAGCTGCAGGGTTTAATTTGGATTTGTCTGTGCGTGTTTTTTTGACTCTTATAGATGGAGTTCCCATTGACATGCATTATACGGCTGACAGACCGCAACGGTTGGAGTTAAAAATCATCATTTGTGTTCTACTGAAGAAACAAAGTCACCTACATCTTGGATGCCCTGGGGGCAAGCAGATAAACATCAAATTTTCAGTTTTGGGTGAACTATCCCTTTAATGCTTTGAAATGTACTTTGAATTAAACCACCTATAGGAACTAACACAGTTCTGCCCCTTAGTATAAATTCTGACTAGATACTTTATTAGTTTTTGCCTTACTGTTGCCTCCTCCTGCAGTGACAATGAGGAGGACAGAGTTTCACGGAACGGTCGTCCTGCAAAGTCGGAGTTCAAGGATGATGAAGAGACTGTAACAACCAAGAGTGTCCAGATCACACAGAACTCAGATACAATCACCTCCACCACCACTACCACCTCCACACGCAAACGCGGCGGAGTCCCGTCCAAAACCGTCGACCTGGGCGCAGCTGCTCACTACACTGGTGGCAAAAGCAGTCCCGATGCTGACAACAACAAGGTAAAATACTGCCCTCCAAATTCATCCTGCTGTAAATGGTACATAATGAAATGGAAACTCTATTTTAAAATGACTTTAAACAACCTAAAGACAATGTGAAGTTGCTGGACTACTACGTTATTTAAGGCAGTGTCAGAAACATAGGAGGCGTAGGAAAAATCGGGTACATATAGCAATATAGCGGGTGAATTATGTATATAATATATGTTATATACTACTGTAAATGCCCTTCTCCACTGACTATGATATCCAAAGCGTTTCTAAGGATGCTGATTTTTAGAAGGCAGCTGTTTGACTGAGATGGTGAACAGGAACGTGGTTTGTGTAACATTAGCAACACATTATTAGCTGTTTGATAACGTAGTGAAGCCAAAGGCTAATCATATCAATTACCGTTATGTGTCCGATGTTGTAGAGAACGATGCATAAAACGCATTACTATTCTGACACATCGACTTGTAGACGAGCCTGTAGAATTCACACTTCCTCTTCCTCTTCTTCTTCTGAATCAGTTTCTGGTTCAAATATGGCTGAATTAAACCAGTATTTCCACTTGCCATCATGTAGCGTTTACTACTGTTGACAGTGGATCAGGTAGTCCGAGCTGGTGTGACTGAATGGAGACGGGACTAATTTGTATATTCATGGCTCCATGGATTATCAAAGATGTGTTTTAAGGGATAAAATTATTGACTGTAGGGGGATTTTAACAATTTCTTCTTCTTCTTCTGCTTCTTATTAATAGTAATAATGTTTAGATATTGAAAAATAAGCATTAAATTAATTTCCATAATTAAGCATGTATTGTTTCCCATAGGATGAATTATTTATAATATATTGCTGTTATTGACTTTATAAATATTCATTTGCTGTATGAAGTTGCTGTATCAGTTGCTGTAATAACTACTTAAATGCACAAATGAGAGAAATTGAATTATTTTAAATATATTGGTGTTATATTGGGCATATTATTTTATATATATATAAACATTTGTATTAGCCATAATAATAATAACAACAGTAATAATAGTTTAAATGTGAGATGAGCATTAATTTAATTTTCATAATTTTAAGCAAGTATAATTTCCGATTGGTTAAATTATAATATCTTGCTGTTATTAACTTTATTTGCATTAGCCATAATAATAATAATAATAATATAATAATAAGAATTGCTGTAATAAAGTCCTAAATGCTCAAATGAGAGAAATTAATTTTTTTTGGTAATATATTGGTGTTATATTGGCCATCTTATTTTATATATACATTTTTGTATTGGCCATAATAATACGAATAATAATAATAATAGTTTAAATATTGTGAAATAAAAATTAATTTAATTTTCATAATTTTAAGCATGTATCATTTCCGATTAAATTATTTATAATATCTTGCTGTTATTAACTTTATTTGCATTAGCAATAATAATAATAATAATAAATTGCTGTAATAACTTCCTAAATGCTCAAATGAGAGAAATTGAATTATTTTAAATATATTGGTGTTATATTGGGCATATTATTTTATATATATATATATATATAATTTGTATTGGCCATAATAATAATAACAGTAATAATAGTTTAAATGTGAGATAAGCATTAATTTAATTTTCATAATTTTAAGCAAGTATAATTTCCGATTGGTTAAATTATAATATCTTGCTGTTATTAACTTTATTTGCATTAGCCATAATAATAATAATAATAATAAAGAATTGCTGTAATAAAGTCCTAAATGCTCAAATGAGAGAAATTATTTTTTTTGGTAATATATTGGTGTTATATTGGCCATCTTATTTTATATATAAATTTTTATATTGGCCATAATAATACGAATAATAATAATAATAATAATAATAATAGTTTAAATATTGTGAAATAAGAATTAATTTAATTTTCATAATTTTAAGCATGTATCATTTCCGATAGGTTAAATTATTTATAATATCTTGCTGTTATTAACTTTATTTGCATTAGCAATAATAATAATAATAATAATAATAATAAATTGCTGTAATAACTTCCTAAATGCTCAAATGAGAGAAATTGATTTGTTTTTGTTTTTTTTTGTAATACTGTATATTGGTGTTATATTAGCCATCTTATTTTATATAGAAATATTTGTATTGGCCATAATAATAATAATAATAATAATAATAGTTTAAATATTGTGAAATAAACAATCATTTAATTTTCATAATTTTAAGCATGTATCATTTCCGAAATTATTTATAATATCTTGCTGTTATTACCTTTTATTTGCATTAGCAATAATAATGATAATAATAATAAAGAATTGCTGTAATAACGTCGTAAATGCTCAAATGAGAGAAATTGATTTTTTTTTTTTTTGTAATAAATTGGTGTTATATTGGCTATTGACCATCTTATTTTATAAATATTAATTTGTATTAGCCATAATAATAACTCGACCAGTAGTTTACATTGATTTTTACATAGACACTGCAGAAGGTGTCCGTACAGTAGACTGAAAAATCTAAACAAAAATACATGAATGCACATATACAGTCCTCTCTGTGATGGTGATTATGGTTGCAAAAGGAAGCCTGTGCTGCCTTCATGTGGTAGAAGTGAAATATGACATTCTTTATTCTCTTTTCAGGCATCAGTGAGTCAGTCATCCAGCATAGGGCTTGCAGACCTGTTGATGGTGGACTCTGGCTCTGGTCAACCAGTGTCTTCAGGTAAGACCTGATCAGCTGCATTTTCCACATTTAAAATGTTTTTTGCTACAAGCATCACTATTACCACTCACAAACTGATTAGAAACCAAACCTCCTGTATAGATTCCACAGCTCAGTGTGTGTGGAGCATATCCTTTTACTACTTGCTCATTGTTTATTTTTGAGCACAATTTCCTCCATACAGAGACTGAAATCTGAAAGAGAAACTTTTTTTCCCTAAAAGTTGATGTGGCTTTTAAAGCCATATTCATGGAGGAAGTTCTTCAGAGATGCAGACAGAGGCATCTAAGTGCCCCAGATGGGTGTGAGTTGTGTGTGTGGGAGAGAAAGAACGAATAGGAGATGGGTGCACAGATGCTGCTGTCCCTCCGTATCCTGTCACCAGCCCAACAGCTGTGCTGTGTCCGTTAACATCAGTCAGGAGGTCATGAGCTGTTGCAGCCAGTTTGTGACAACCAAATTGCGTTGTATGTGGACGGTACGTGTGTTTACCTGTGCATTTGAGTTCTAGTCACGCATCCAGACCGGTTGTTACTCTTCTGCATTGTCACGATAGAAAAACTCAGACATTATTTTTTTATATAAATCCGATGCAAGGATGCATTCATTCCTTAATGTAAAAATAAGGCCTTAATTAACATAAAATGTCTTAAATCCACCTTTCAAAGGTCTTGAAAATTCAACCGAACTGACGCAGCAGTAAAGATTTAAATTTCATTTTCGCTCTGTGCTTTTTGAAATCATGAAATCAGTCTGATGCATAAAAGTGAATTAAAACAAAACTATATTACTCTTGTTATATTATTATTTGTATCCCCAAATAAAGAAAAACTCCATTTGTTCATTTGTACTGTATATGGGTCAACGACGTAAAAAACAAAGATATGACATCAAAAGTATGTAAGGTAGTACAACTAGTTCCCTTTTATCTAATCCAAAAGGTTTTTATTATATTTTGCTACATATTAATATACATATTTTAAAGATTTTGAAGTGTCAAAAGGTCATCCAAAGGCCAATACAGCCACTTCATTTGTGATTAAAATATCTTAAAATGTAATAAATGTATATATTTTTTATTCTGGCATGATTTTATAACATCATATATCAACATAGTGCAAAATGGTATTAAAATTATGTGTTGAAGTCCATTGCTTTATAATTAGAAAGAAAAGGCCGGAAAAAATGAATTTCATTGATGTCATTCGGAGTAACCAATATAAAGGGACCATTTTTGGATCAAGTCAAGCGGTCAATATCATGTGACAGGATGTGACATCATTCAGACACCTAAAAATGACCACATGGTTGTGAAGCAATGTAACTAACTCTCTCTTAACTCTTTAAAAAAATTCATGTTTTCACTTGCTCATACGCATGTCCCGAAACATCAGGTCATTCGGTACAACCGCTATAAAACATGGAAAATGTTGTAATATTTTAAAAACTTGTACTGAATATAAAATGTTTTATTGTTCTTTTCTAGATATCAGCCTGTTAGCATTTTTTAAATATCATGATTCGGTATAACCAAAAGTGTCATTCGGTAAAACCAAACTTGTGGTTAAACTGAATGACTTTTTTGGTGACACATTTTGTCCATCTTGTAAAAAATGACAAAAGCAGTGTTAATTGATTTATAAAAAAAAACACATAATCTCATTGTTAACACTTACTAAAACTTCAAAATTTATTATATGTCCATTATATTTTTTTTTTTTACACTTTTTTTAAAATCCTTATTCGTCAATGACCCATATATCTGTTGAGCAGGGTGATTTTGTTTGTTCACATTGAAGTTGAATGGAAGTGATGTGCAGGTCTTAATTTTTTTTTTTTTTTTTTTTGGGAAGGGTCTTGAAAATGGTATTAAAGTATTACATTGGAAACACAGATACCTGCAGATACTCTGAATTGATGATTAGTGACAGTAAAGATATCTATAATGTTTTAGATTACAGAAATAATCTTTAAAATAAATGCTGTTCTTTTGAATTGTATTCATTGAAGAAACATGAAAAAATGTATGCTGGTGTACACAAAAACTTATAAGCAGCATAACTGTTTTCAACATTGATTATAATAAGAATTATCAAATCAGCATATTAGAATGATTTCTGAAGGGTCATGTGACACTGAAGATTAATGATGAGTAATGATTAACAGTAATGATGCTGAAAATTCTTTGCTGTAATTTAAATTATTAAATAAAATATATTAATTTAACTTAATTTATTTTATTATATAAAATATATATATTTATATACTATTTTAATTATTATAATATATATATATATATATATATATATATATATTAGAGGTGGGCATAGATTAATTTTTTTAATCTAGATTAATCTAGATTAATTCAATGGCTCATTTGAATTGTGCCGAAGACATTCAGAATATGTGAGATACCCAAATTGTCCCTGCGTCCCAATGTCCATGCTATCCTTCCTAAATAGTATGTGAGATTAAAATAAGTGTGTCCCAAAGCATAGTATGTTGAAAAGAGTATGCCAAAAGTCCCCGGATGGTCCACTATTTCCGGTAGATTTTCGAAGTGTGGATCCGTGCACACTATAAAGGCTAATATTGCCCACAACCCATTGCGCATTGTATGAGGATTCAGTTCAGAACTACAAACACGAGTAAAAAGTGTTAAAAAATACAAAACGTGGCGAATATGCAAGATCGACGCTGAGAGGTTGTTTGAGTGACTAATAATCAGTTCAAACTGATAGAAAATATTTATTTAATGTTATGTGTTATTTTTCATCTGCAAATACCAATGTGGACTTTTATAAAGATCTGATTGGCCATTAACTTTTAAATGCATCATTATGCATTAATATGAGGAGAGTTCTCCACATGAAAGACTCGCGACTGCAGATCAACGTGCTGCATTTCTCTCCGATACGGTAGGAAATTAGCTAAATGAAATATGGAGGATGTAAGATGATTGACAGGGCAGTTTACGGTGACTGGATGCGACAGAGAGCAAAGACGCAATTGTATGACGTGATAATATGTCCCAAAGCTTGTCTACTCTTTTGCTACACACTCAAAAGTAAGTACTTTTTGTTCACAGAAAGAGTACATACTTTTAGGGCGTATAAGTAGGCGAATTGGGACGCAGCAAATGACTAAAAGTAATCCGCCATTTTGTCCGACAAAGCAGATAGGAGTTAGAAGATTAACCTCGGTGGAGTTAAACTTTTGTATATTATATTTTGTATATTGACATCTTTCCGCGTTTGAAACAACATTGATTCTCATGTTCATTCATGTTTATTTTATGCTATAAATGGACTCGTAGTAAGAGATGATCGGTTTACGAGCCTCTTGAGCTGAGGCGCTACAGCAATATGTCACGACCATGGTCACGACACATTAAAGAAAACGGGTTTTATTGTTTGAATTTCTTAAAAAACTACACAGTATTAAAGCTGGGACTTTGTTAAATATCATAAGTTACCTGCTCTGTCTTGTCTGTCGACGTGCACGTCAGTGTCCTCTTTGCTCCGTGATTAATCCTGATGCATTTATCACTGTGTGTGGAGTGACAGCGCCACGGCTTGTCGGACAAAGCAACAGTAACTAAGGGGGGCGGGTCTTTGCGAAGGGTCAGTTCGGCTAGGTATACATCCGCGCTAAACTATCAAGGTGAAAGTCATCATAGCTTGCGTAGAATAGACCCAGCTCCCAACCCCAATTTGAGAATAGATTAACGGCGATATTTTTTTTATCGCCCGATAAGAGTCTTGCGTTAACGCAGCACGTTAACGCCGTTAACGGCCCACCACTAATATATATATATATATATATATAATCAGTGCTTCCCACACATAGACTTTACTTGGGCGGGCTGCCCAAGTAT